>JAECUM010027177.1:0-15950 GCA_016617855.1 Megalonaias nervosa | reverse complement strand
ATATATATATTAGGTCATCGCAGATGACATGAAGTCTGTGCGTGTTATCTGACTTTGATATCCATGACCCCACTACTTGTGGGGTCGAGTTCACTTTTAACCTCTCTCTCTCTCTCTCTCTCTCTCTCTCTCTCTCTCTCTCTCTCTCTCTATATATATATATATATATATATATATATATATATTATTTTTCTATTTCATTATATGCTGTGGGTAAAGCAACATTGTATCTAGTAGCTGACCTTATCCACATCAATGACAATTATGTTAACAGCTATTTTCTTAGTAAGGATCATTATCTTAAGCTGAATCGAGGACATTTTCATTTTTTATAGCTAGACTACGAGATGATTGTCAAATGCTTTATTGTAATTGGGGTGATGGACCTTTTAATTATAATTAAGATCCTTCTAGAATAATGTATTTTGGACCCTATTCTGGGATATCTTTTTACGTCTTAGTGTAAAATATAAATCTCGTTTATTTGAAAGTTGGTCATTCGTGTTTTAAGACCTTATCAGAATTAATTGTATTATTGTTGTGTCCAGTAATTCATTTTGGAATTTATTTATTCAAATTATTTAATTGAAATGATTCTTCTCTGGAAATACAAATAGCTCAGCATGATATTCTTTGAAATAAAGATTTGATTCATAGTGAAATTTCAGATAAGGATATATTTTTGGATTGTGTTGTAATCGAAGAAAAGACTGTTAGCACATCACGCGACACGATCCTACACAGGCATATCAACACTTTCAGCTTTGGATTTAATTTGGATTTCCACAAAAGTTTGTTACGAACTTTAATGATTACTAATTGTGTCTGTAATTCGAGGGTTATTTTGTATTTAAATAGTAATACCGTAAGTTATTTTTACATTTTTCACTTTTCATTCTAGGGAAATAAATTATTGATTGAATTTAACAGAGCTTTTTGCTTCTCACTCTCGTTTGTTACTTATTTTAATACTATAGATTCGTAATAGAAACTACTTGAAATAGGTAAGTTTTTAAAGCGCCCTTGAATGAGATCGCTGTGTCTTTGTGTCTAAATTCAGTGGGCAATTTGTTCCACGTTGCTGGGCCCTGGTATGCAAAAGAACGTTGTCCATATGATTTCATTTTCATAGTGGGAATAATGAGAATACGAGTGTCAGAAGTGGAGCGTAAGTATCTTGCTGGTGTGTACACATGGGTGAGGTCGGACAGGTATGTTGGACTGGAGCCCGTCAGTGAAACGTAGCACAGAGAACACATTTTGTGTTTAATTCTGGATCGAATGGATAGCCAGTGTAGGGTACAGAACAGGGTGGATGCGTGCTCTGATCATGGTACTCTAAGGATGATTCGAGAAGCGTTTTGAACTTTTTGAAGTTTCTGGAGTAGATATTGAGACGAACCAGAGAGAACTGAGTTGCAATAGTCCAGTCTTGAAAGTACTAAGGAACACACAAGTGTTTTAGTGGCATCAACTGAAAGATACTTGCGAATGGAGCTGATGCCTCTCAGCTCAAGATATGCAGCCTTGCATGTGTTCATGACATGTTGGTGCATTGAGAGAGTACTGTCGAGAGTAACACCTAGGTTTCGTACTGACTGTGTGAATTTAATGTTGGTGTTGCTGATATATATTGTCTGAGGTAAAGGATGTGAATGAGAAAGTCTTTGTGTTGTAATCAGAATGGCTTCAGTTTTATCATCATTCATCTGCAGATTGTTATAGGTCATCCATGATTTCACACCGGAAATGCACCTCTCTACACCTTGGATGGTAGCTTCAACTTCATTTGGGTGGCTAGATTTGTATATTTGGGTGTCATCAGCATACAATTGGTGAGACACTGGATGATGATCTATGACATTTGAGAGTGGCTGAGTGTATAGAATGAAGAGAACAGGTCCAAGATCAGACCTCTGTGGAACACCACAACATAGATCAACTGGGCTGGAGTGTTTTCCATTTGCGGACACAATTTGTGTCCTGTTGACCAAGTAGGACTTGAACCATAGTAAGGCTGTATCGTGAATGCCAAATATATGCTGGAGACGGTGAAGTAATATATCATGGTCTATTGTGTCAAATGCTGCATACAAATCAAGTAGGGTGAGGACTGTAATCTTTCCTCTATCCAAAACAGAGAGAAGGTCATTAACTACTTTCAGAAGAGTAGTTTCAGTACTGTGGCAAGGTCGATATGCAGACTGTACATTGCTAAAAAGATTGTTTGAATTCAGATGAGATACAAGTTGGGAGAGAACAATTGTTTCTAAGATTTTTGACATGAATGGGAGATTAGAAACTGGGCGATAGTTCTTTAAATCGTTATGGTCGAGTGTTGGTTTCTTCAGCAGAGGCTTTACAATGGCAGTTTTGAAAAATGATGGGAATTCCCCGGATGAGAGTGAGGTATTAATAAAATCAGTTAGTGAAGGCAATATTGGATCTAAGCACTTAAGCAGCAGTGATGTCGGAATCGGATCAAGTTCACATGACTTTGGTGCACTCTTTATCACGATTGTACGTACTAAATCCATAGAGACAGGTTCAATTGCTGCTAACGGTTGCCGCTGAAATTCTGTATCGCAACTGTATGGTGACGATGAGTCAATTGAAATTGTGTTGTCAAGCTTATCTCTGATGGTTTGTACTTTGTCACGGAAGAAATTTGTAAACAGGTCCGGAAGGTCGAGAAGAGAGAAGGTAGTTGGAAGTGGTGTACATTTGTTCCTTGACATTAGCTTGTTAGTAATCTCGAATAGCTCTTTGCAGCTGAAACTTTCCGTGATCTTAGTACTGTTTTGGGCTGATTTCGCTTCATGGACTATGTTTGTGACATTCTTCTTAGCGGCTTCATAGATTTGCTTATGAATGGTGAGTCTGGTTGAAAGCCAAATCCTCTTTTAGCAGTGCGAAGCTGGTCCCTAACACTGCTGTACCAAGGAGAACATCTTTGAATTGATACTCTGCACTTGGTTGCTGGGCATGTTTGTCAAGCTATGAACGCAGGGAGTTTTCGAGTTGTTCTGCTGTAGGAGGTAAGCTAGTTGTTTAGGTTTGCTTGGATGTCATGTATTGGATGGGTTCTGTTTATCATACGGAGGTTTATCTTAGTAGCAAATAAAGGTGGAGGGTTAGGGACTGATACGTCAAGATGGCATATAATGCAGAGATGATCTGGTGCAAGTTCGTGGGACACCAGGGAGGACTGTAAAATATTATCATCAGGTGTATAAAGAATCCAGTCTAAAATGTGACCATGTTTATGGGTGGGTCGGCTAACTGACTGTTTGAGGTTGAAAACGTGAATGGAATCTAGGAGTTTTGATGTGTATGGGTTTCCAGGACAGTCAAAGTGAAAGTTGAAATCTCCAAGAATAATCAGGTTGCCACCTATCGAATTTTCATAATCCAGGAGATTCGGAAACTGCTCCAAAAAGAGAGATTCAGTCAGCTTGTTATTTCTACTAGGAGGAGGGCGGTAGAGGCAGAAAAAATGGACTGACCTTTGTTCCAATATGAGTGTGTTTGGACTAGTTCAAACAATGTGTGGTAGAAATTGACGGTTGTGGTGTGGTTAAGATGGTTGATCATGGAGTTCTTTGCGATGACAGCAATTCAACCTCCGCGAGAGTGGCGTGGGAACGACTTGATGGAGTAACCGGTGGGTGTTAGATCCGTGCACTTCGGTTCATCGCCTGATATTTTTAGCCATGTTTCTGTCAGGATAAATACGTCGATATTCTGATCGTTGATAATATTAACTATTTCTTAATTAACTATTAAATGGAGAACCTTATTTTAAATCCTACCGAGGAACGGTTAGACTGCTCGAACAAGGATGAATTGCTGCAGCTTGCCAAAAAGTATGATCTTTCCGAGGCAAAGGCTTCTTCAGCGATGCAAGAAAAAATTACTTTTGTCCACTATATGGTGGAAAAGAATTTTTTGGAGAAAAGTGTTTTGGATTTGATTATTGAGTCTTCATTAGGCTCTAACTTAAAAGTTATGGAAGTAAAATTAAAATGCAAAAATGAAATAGAGTTAAGAAAGCTTGAGCTTCAAGAAAGATAATTGCAAATAGAGAAAGACAAAAGAGATACGAAAATGAACTTCAAATGCAGGGAGAAAAAGAAAACGAAGAAGGAGAATTTCAGTTTAAAATACAAGAATTACAGCTTGCAAGTGAAATGCACTCGCCCACTTTACACACAAATTCAGGTTTTAATGCTACTAAAAATAGTACTCCATTTTAAAGAAAAAAAGTAGAAACATATTTTCCTCGAGTTAAAAAAATTGTTGAAAATTTGAAATCGCCAAGGCAGCATTGGACTATGTTATTACAAAGTGAACTTTTTGACAAAACTGGTGACTTCCCTGTCAGTACAGGGAAATACTGATTATTATCTGGTTAAGGAATGTATCTTGAAGTATATGAATTGGTACCTGAGGCTTATCGACAAAAGTCAAGGAACTATTAAAAAGAAGCTGGACAAACCCATGTCGAATTTGAAAGAAAAAGAGCGGGTTGGTGGTTAGTCAAGAAAGTAGGTAAACATTACAAAAATCTCTTACAACTCATATTAGAGTTCAAGTATTGCGTCCATAATGACGTTAAGACTTACCTTGATGAAAAATGCTGCCCCTACATATTGTGAGCATTTCTTAGCTCATAAAATATTCTTTTGTCAGTAAGTCTTTCACTCAGTATTCTTCTGGTAACCCCCCCCCCTTAATATAATACGAACACTTCCAAATTTTAGACTGGTTCAGCTTTTAGAAATAAAGTTTCTGATAATATTGATGAGAAGTCTTTATCTCTTCCTAAGTGCATCTATTGCAAGAAGAAAGGGAACGTTATTTCTGAATCCTACAAACGGACAAAATAGGGAACAGAATCAAAACAGACCTACTCCAAATGCTCTTATTTCAATTTGATCAAGGTCACGGTCATGCATTGAAAACAATACATTTGTTGGTTCAAACAAACCCTAGTCTGATATTATGATATTAAGAATTATGAACCATTCAAGTCGAAAGGTTCTTTAGCACTCATGAGTGATTCTGCCAATCGTATCCCTTTTAAAATTTTAAGGGACACATGAGCTTGTCCGAGTCTTTTATTATCAGGTACCTTGCCTTTTTCTGAGAAGTCTTCTTCTACTGAAGTGTTCTTATTCAGGGAGTGGAGTGCGGCTTTGTTAATGTTCCTCTCTATCATGTTAATTTGTCCTCAGACTTAGTCTCTGGACCCGCGATAGTCGCAACAATGTCGTCTTTAACTATCGAGGGCATTCATTTCTTACTATGTAATGACATAGCTGGAGAGAAAGTTGTGGTTAATCCACTCGTAACTGACAAGCCTTGTTTGGATCAAAAAGTAGATCGTATTGAAAAATAAATCCCTGATTTATACCCATCTTGTGCAGTTACTAGAGCTATGGGAAAGAAAACTCTTCAAAATGATGTTATCAGGAAGTATTCTTTTAGCTAAGACATATATTGGTCAGATTTTTGATGGGGTCACATTTGCTCTTCGTTTGGATCGATCAAAATGCATTAATCACAGTGATCCTCTTTTATTTTCATCCTCTTTATTCTAATCAGGGTGACAAACGAAAATCCCTTGTCGCGGAACAGAAAAAGATCCTGAGATCTCCTGTTTGTTTCAGAGAGCTATTAGCGAAACTGAAGCCACAGAAGTACCTGTTGGTTATTTTGTTAAAAATGGGGTCCATATGAGAAAATGGGGACCACCTGAGGTACCTGCTGGTGATGGGTGGTCGGTGAACTATCAAATTGTAGTTCCAAAGTAGTATAGACAGGAAATTCTTAGTCTAGTCCATGAAACTACTTTGGGTTTGTTATTTAGGGATGAATGATATTTATCACAAGATCTTGAATCACTTTTATTGGCCAGAAATTAAAAGTTATGTTTGTAAATAATGTAGATCTTGTTACACTTGTCAAATGTTGGAATATACCTAAGGCTCATCAGCAACCTATTCCTGCATCTGACGAGATACTTAGCAGAATACAGTTGACTGTGTCGGTCCCTAACCTAAGACCAAGTCAGGCAACCAATACTTGTTGACCATAATATGTGCGTCCGCAAGATTCACAGAGGCAATTCTTTTGATTAATATTAAATCTAAAACAATAGGAAAAGCTTTGATAAAGTTTGGGTTTTGTTACACAGTTTTGCCTCCCCAAATCTGTTTAATCTGATCAAGGGTCAGATTTTATGACTGGAATTTTCCAGCAAGTTATGCATGAATTAGGCATCCAGCAATTCAAGTCAAAGATGAAATTAAGGGAGGACAGAATTACAATGGAGAGAACTTTATAGTCTGGTGATAGAGTCCTGGCTCTCTTTGTCATTCTACAAAATTTTCTTCTGTTTAGGTATTATGTACCTTGGAAAGATAGAAAGAAAATTAGTTAAATAACAATATTAGTATTTATGGAATGTAAATATATTCAGGGAGTTCCGGTATGTGGATAGAGATAGTCAGGTTAATCATGCCATCAGTTTAGTTGTACCTGTCCCACGGAGTGAGGATTTAATGGATGGAATGCAGTCAGACATAGGTTCATTTGACTAATAGTTAAAAGAAAGCTTTACTGCATAAATGTATCTTTTTCTTTATGAGGGGAGTTGTTATGTATATTTAATTTGCATTGCTTGTTAGCTATTTTTTAAAATTTAATTATATGCTGTGAGTAGCGTAGCATTATATCTAGTAGCTGACCTGGTCCAATTCAGTGACAGTTTTATAATACCTCTTTTTCTGAGTTGGAATAGGTATCTTCATCTGAGTCGAGGACATTCTACTTTTTTTATAGTTAGACAACGTGATAATTGTCAAATGCTTTATTGTGATTGTGGTGATGGACATTATAATTATAAATAAGATCCTTCTAGAACAATTTCCTTTTGACACTTATCCCGGGTCTCTTTTCACGTATTATTTTAAAACATAAATTTTGTTTGTTTGAAAATTAGTCATTCGTGCTTTAAGATCTTGTCAGATTCATTTGTAATATTGTTGTGTCCAGTACTTCAGTGTGCAGGAATTTATTTATTCAAATTATTTAATTCAAGTGATTCTTCTCTGGAAATACAAAGTGCTAAAAATTAAAATTCTTGAAGATAAAGACTTGCATTATAATGACATGTGAAATAAGGATAGATTCTTGGATTGTATTATTGTGTTCGACCAAAAGGCTGTTGGCACATCACCACTACACGTAGCACCACAGGCATATCAAGACTTTCGACACTGGATTTAACTTGGATTTTCACTTAAGGTTAATCAGAGCTTTAAACATTAGGACTTGTGTCTGTAATTCTATAATTATTTGAGACTTCGTTCGCAATACCGTATGTTCTTTTTACAGTTTTTCCACTTCGTCTTCTAGGAAAATAAATTATTTGTTGAACTATATTCATATATATATATATATATATATATATATATATATATATATATATATATATATATATATATATATATATATAAAGAAATCAAGGTATATAGGATTAATTATATAGAATTATAAATATACACCAGACAGAATGGAAAGTGCTATCCCTGGATTCTATAGGAGAATGCTTGATAATAATAGGCAGAATTAATATTTTAATACAAATAATACTATCATACAGGTTAGAGAATTTTTAATTCGTACTCTACGGAGATTCGAAACGAGGCCGCAGGTAAACGGCACCCATCGCCTTGCTCGCACGCACCAGCCCATATTCCTTCAGGACTAAGCAACCATTACCAAAAAATGATTTCTTTCATAGGAATCCGGAATGACTGTGTAGATAGATGAGAATTATTTACCAGGTCGTCATGCGAGTGTGTCTGCTGCGCACGAGTGCATATAACACCGTTTCAGCGCCATCATTTTTGGTGATGGTTGCTACTTATTTCTGATAGTGTTTAAACTTTGATATCATTAGTGACACATATAAACATATTATTGTTATAGGGGACTGTAACACTAATTTACTCAGGTGTTTAATTTCTACAAAATTAGCTGATGTTGACAAAAGATATAGTTTGACAAATGTGATAAAAATCCTACACAAATTATTTCTACTTCCGAAGCCTAGCTTGATCGTATCTTTGCAAGAACTGGTGTAACTATTTGTTATGTATATTTAATTTAATTGTAGGTCTGTTAGTTTTAATTTTTTTTATTACATTACATGTTTTTGTAATGTAACATTGTTTACTGGACTTGACCTTGTCCAAAATTGAGTTCAGTTCTGTTTGACCTGATTGGCTTTTTTTCTAAACATTTTTTTATTTCATTGATGTAAACAACTAATAATAGCTTCATTATTTTCTATGGGTATGAGCTCATTGATCAAATTATTATTCAAGTAAACAAGAAGGCGTAAACATGTTGATCAGTGTCAGGGTTTTGGAGATCTCCAACTGAATTTAATAGGTTATTGTGTTGTAAGTAAATAAGGCTCATTAGATCATGCTAGAAAGTTATTTTCCATTGGGTAATAGTTGTTTTTAGAAAATGCTAATTTGTGACCTGAGGTCAAACAGAGAACTATATTATCTTGTGATTGTGAAAATTTTACCAGTTGTGCTTTAACATCTGGCACTTTAAGTTGTATTATGTTGTGTCCAGTTTGGGCTGAATTTTATTTTCTTCAAATTATTGAATTCAAATGATTGTTTCTCTGGAAACACAAAAGTGCTCTGACAAAATTCTTGGATAAAGATATTCATTGGAATTTATACTGAATTCAAACCTGGAATAATATTTCTGTAATTCAACAAGAGACTGTTGACACATCAGTACGACGCAGGCTATAACAGACACGTCATCGCCTTCAATTTTAAATCTCTTCGGGACTTGAACTGAATTTTATTCAGGTCTTTTTATTACTAGGACTTGTGATTTTAATTCCTGGATTATTTTTGGATTTAATTCGCAAAACCGTAAGTTCCTTTTGCTCATTTTTCCCTTTGTATTCTAGAGAAATAAATTATTTGTTAAATTTTACAAAGCTTGTTGTCTTCACTCTTTTTTGTTACTTATTTTAAGAACATAGACTAGTAACACTATTCTTCGCGTTGACAATTTGAAAACTGATATGGAACATGCTGAAGACCATGCTTCTAATTTGCAATCAATGTTAAGTGAATTTTAAAGCAGTCTATTGTTTGGATTTACAGCAAAACTGATTTCAACCGAATCAAATCTCTGATTATCAAAAACTAACTGAACACACTAATAGTAGTAATAGGGGATACCGTAGCGTGAATGGGAATTAGCATTACAGACCCCCCCGGGACCGTATAGCGTCAAGAAAAAAAAGCACAGCCTGGGACCGTATAGCGTCAATGGAAATTTGGTAGAGTGACTAGCACACCCTGGTACTGTATAGCGTCAATGGAAATTTTGTATAGCGACTAGTATACCCTGGGTCTGTATAGCGACAAGAGGAATGGAACAGGTGGCATGACGTCACACTGGTAACAATGTAGCAAAAAAAAAAAGAGAAGTACTGTGACGTCAGGCTACCTGAGGGAGGGCTATAGACAAACACGAATCAAGAGCGTTCGTGTTTTTAGTAGAGTAAGGGTTTTATATATTCGTTTAGGTTGGAGACAAAATGAAAATTAAGATCTTTTCGAGGTATTGGAAGTGGCCCTGAAAAGGGCCTTTGGGTTCTTCTTCTTTTATCTTCTCCAGTTCTTCCACCATGTCCTGACTTTTTGAATAATTCCTTTCTTCTTTTCTTTCTCTGGCATCCAGTCAGGATGACCCATAGCTCTAAATTTCTCTTGCACTTTTATCCAATTGTTGTTAAGTCTGTCAAACTCTTCTTTCTTCTTTTTGTTTTCCTTTTCCTTCCTCTCTTTTGCCCACGTCTCCTTGATCTTCTTTACTTCTTCTTCCAATACCTTTTTCATTAGGTCTTCCGCTTTCTTTACATTTTCTAAGCCTTTTTCTACAAAAGACCATTCTGTTAAAATGAATGTGTCTTCCAAAAAACACCTTATTTTGGTGACAACATCAAGGGTCTGCTTCCATGTGCCTACTCTGACATATTTTGGATAGTTGAAGCCTCTCAACTTATCCGCTTCCTCCACTATTATGCCTTGTAGTTCATAACTTGCTACTTTCATACTTGTCATAAAGTCTAGGCTGACTTCAAACCTCCACTCCATTTGAAGTCTTTCCACCACATGGACTCCATCTATCATCCACCACCAACTGTCTGTCAACTTGTTACAAAGATCCATCTTGTATTCTGTGTTGAATGGCGCGAATGACGAACGCTATACTTTTATATACTTCAAGCACGGACGTGAAGGAAAACATCCCTTACACTCACTTCACATACAATTTACTATCCTCACCAAAGAACGAGCAAGCATAAAACACATATGATATACTATCCACACCAACGAACGAGTAATCATAAACACACAAATATACTATCCTCACCAACGAACGAGCAAGCATAAAACACACACAATATACTATCCTCACCAACGAACGAGCAAGCATAAAACACACACAATATACTATCCTCACCAACGAACGAGCAAGCATAAAACACATATGATATACTATCCACACCAACGAACGAGTAAGCATTAAACACACATTATACTATCACACCAACGAAGGAAGAGAAGAAAAACACACACCCATATACTATCCACACCAACGAACGAGCAAGCATAAAACACACATTATACTATCACACCAACGAAGGAAAAGAAGAAAAACACACACCCATATACTCTCCACACCAACGAACGTGCATGCTAACACACACACACACACACACACACACACACACACACACACACACACACACACACACACAGACATCATTAAAGAGTGAGTGTTTATAGTCACACTACACTACATTCACACGAATTGGCAAATTGAATAGTTTCTCTTTTCTAGAGATCTGGTTAGCCCTGAAAAGGGCTGTTTTTTAGAACTGCAAATGCACCTGGTTAATGATGACATCTCCCAGGGCGGGCACCACACACACATCGCCGGCTCCAGTCCTGCTCCCAATTGATGCGTGTGGTTGGGAGCGCAGAGGGAGGTTGATTGGCTTCACTATCCCACTCCTCAGTTTGAGGGATAGTGAACACTTGTTCCCTTCTTCTTCTATTCCACACCATGGGATGCTGACGCCGAGGCTCCCACTCTTGCCTCTGTCTTTCCAATTCCTCCTCCCAGGCTTCTCTCTGGGGGACAGCGGCTCTTGGTACTGGTGGTACTGGCGGCAGAGGTTGTGGCTGTCTTTGTTGTGGTGCTGCTACTGCCCGTGGAGGCGTCCTCACCTCAGGCTTGACCTCACACAGAGGTCTTAGCATGAGGTAAGGTAGGATCCCTCTCATCTCCTCTTCTTTCTTTTTCTTCTCCTCCTCTTCAATCCTGGCTTCTTCGGCTAAAGCCTCCATAGCCAGCTCATCTAGCAACCGCCTGGCATATTCCAGGTGCATCTGGAGTTCTAATAGTTTTGTTATTCTGCTCATTTTGTTGCAGCTGCTACGTCAACGTGGGTAGCCAGACTGACGATCGCACCGATTTATATACATGAAGCACGGACGTGAAGGTAAACATTCCCTAGCACTCAAATTTACCATCACATGTAACGCGCGGACTTAAAAGAAGCACTCACGTTGACTTTTTTACTTTTTACTTACAAACACAGACAGACACGATTGGACAAGACAGAGAAACGAAGTGCTTATAGGCACACTTCTATTTTTTTAAACATACAAACACACAAATATTTTGTTTTACTGACAAAAGAAACGAAGTGCTTATAGACACACTTCTATTTTCTAATTACAAATTTTGGCAAATTGAATGAGTATGTCTTTTCGAGAGTATTGGGTAGCCCTGAAAAGGGCTGTTTTTTGTTTTTTTTTGTTCACGGAAGTAATGGCAATCTTTTTTTACTGTCTAAGATTGCGTCCCCGTCTGGCAGTAGGCTTTCCTATTGGATACGGTCTGCTTCTGCGAAAAGAGAAAGAGAATTCTTTGGTGTCTACTCGACAGTCCACAAAACCTCTGTCTGGTTCTTGCTGCTGCTGCTGCTGCTGCTGCTGCTGCTGCTGTTGTTGTTCTTCTCTCTGCTTCTTCTGAAGTCTGTATTTCTCAGTCCATTCTTCTTGTTCTTTTTTAATTTCCTCTCTAAACATCTCTTCTATCAGACCTTGGACTGTGGAGAGCATCCTAACATTCTCTATTTCTTCAGGCTTCGGTATCAGGTTTAGCCTGACACGATGTAAATTGACGTAAGCTTCGTTCAGCTGGGCTAGTCTGGAAGGCATCTTCATAGGTTGACGAGTCAACAGTGAATGGTCAGACTGGAGACCCACCCGCTTTATATGGTTCAAACGCGGACGCGATAGAAAACATCCCTACTTGGTTTTAGTGTCGGAACGCTATGATAGCGAATGTCATGATGAGGGATAGAAAGAAGTCAAAGAGCATATATTCACAGTGTTTTTTTTTAAAACAAACGACAGACACATTTTTTCAAAACACAACATTTTTTATTCAAGTAACAAGTAACAAGTCATAAGTCACAAGTAACAAGTAACATCAAACAAATTATTTTTGACAAGGTTGACAACGTTGTGAAATCATGAGATTTCCATTGATGGAAGTCATGAGGCCATTGATGTACACTACGTTTCCTAGCTAAAGACAAAAGATAACTATAATGGTCACAAAACCATCGATCTATTTTCTCATCGTTTCTAGAAGAGTGACGATCAAAATAAGTCACTAAATGTTCTAAAGGATATCCAAGACTGCGTTGATGAAGAAAATATACACAATATTGTCCACACACCATGGAATCTGTGCCTTGTAATTTCACATTATTGTATCGTGTCGTCTGGGCATTTCTTCTCATAAAGTCAATGATATCGTCTTCCAAAGGGGGTAATCCATACGAATCAAAATATTCCACACAATTCTCTTGAGGGAAGTAGACGGCAACCCAGTGAGTGCCTGGAAGATGACTTTCGTCCGTGTTGATGACATAAGCTTGATGGTCTTGAGGTTTGCGATGAGGTAGTTCATCTTTAGCGCACACGACAGGATTCCAAGAAGCAGTATACGAACTATTGTTCAAAAGGTAATAAAGTTCCCAGGTATCCATTTTCTGTTGTGTTGTTTTTGTTTTTTTTTCACAGGTAATGATAAGTCATCAATTCAATTCTGACTTTTTGTTTGAAACGATCTGTCAAGTATCCGTTTCTTTGCCTTGTCTCCGCACTCTGGGCTAAGAGAGCTTCGATGCGATAGATCTCTAGAGTAGTCAATGGAGGACAGGAATGATCACGCAAGCCTTTATACCACTCATGCAACACGGTTTCTTCTGAGATGAGACTCCAAGCGTCGTCCAGATACTCGTCCAATTTTTCTTCTTGACTCATCATCATACATTTATCGTGTTGAATTTGACTGGGATGATCGTTTTGACATCCATAACAATATTTCTTGGACAATTCCGTAATTGTATTCGCTAGGTGTTTAGCAAAACAGGACACTAAATGTTGTTCTTGTTCTGGCCATCTGGACTTGACGACTACCTCGTCCTCTTTGACTTCGTCTTGGGGTTCTGTTTTCACGCTATCCTCCCATTCCATGTCCAAAGATTCTCCACTGTTTAAAGAGGGATAGGAGTCTTCCATTGTGTCTAATAGTCTAGAATGACTTCTCTCAAACTGTTGATTTCTATGGTATTATCGAATTCAGCATACAGGATGACGTTGACCGTCTCAGTGAGAGCTTCTGCAAACTGAAGTTCCACACGCAGTTGACCGGATTTTATAGGGTGGAAATGTCCCTCGTCGCTGCCTTGGTCTGGAGTGAAATCAAAGGCCCACAAAGTGTAACCTCCGACATAATTTTCGTACGAAATACCGTGACTGGCGTTGGTTCCTAGTTGCCCCGTAGCTTCGTACAGGGACAAGTACGATCTCAAGTAATTCTTCTGGGCAAAGTTAGGTTCGAAGGGTCTGGTACACAAAGTCTTGCCATCGCGACTGACTTCAATTTTGGACACTCTATAGTGCTTAAACTGGAAAGGATTTTGATCGTGGGCTCCGTTGAAGGCTGCATTACTGACGATACCAACGATTAAACGTTTGGGTAACTGTCCTTGGAACAGATGATCTTCGATCTTGGATCGGAGTCCAGCAGCAATGGTGAATGTTTTCACTTCGACACGTCGTATCGGATATTTGGCGGTCGATCTGCTCAATGTTTGACTGATGTCGTTTCCCGCTTTAGGTAACACTTCTACACGTCGCACGTAAAGTCTGGCTTCTTGGATGATGGTTTTGTACTCGTTGGCTTGAGCCATCAAATGGAAAGCGACACTACTGCGATTGAGTCTCAGGCGAATATCCACTCCGTTCAGCAAATACTTCTCTTGCAACCACATGTCCAAATGCAAACGATCCATCAGTTCTAAACTACGACCTTGCAGGATTTTCCTTCGACGATCGTTAAAACCCACATTGTGAGGATCGTCATCGGCTGTCAGGGCTCTGTCGTTAAACGTGTTCTCACCTGCGGTGTCATGTTTCCATACCACACAAGCATCCAGATGAGTGTTCTTGGCCTCTTTTCCGTACGTCAAGAGATTTTCTAGGTACGCTTGGTAAGGGTAAGTATCCGTGCTACTGCTGATCAGTTTTGTTATTCAAGTACAAATCCACTTCGCTGAACAAGGAATGCATGAAATTGTTGACGGGAGCTACTCTGGCATCGGCTCCCGGATTGGTGTTGTCGGTTTTGATCACTTTCAGCTTTAGATACAAGTAACTATTATTCAGATCGATGTAATCTTCGGGCTGTCCTTTGATTTCAAACTCGATGGGAGCGGAATCCACCAAAGAGGAGACGGGATGAAATTCGACCCATTGGGATTCTTGCATCGTCATCATGGTGTGTGGCATGGCAAACAGATCCAGTTCCGACTTGGAACAAGCACAAGACTCTCGGTGCATCATTTTCCTTTTTTAATAATCAAAAACGTCTAACTCTCGGACGGTTTTTCTTTTCTTAGTCTTTCTAGCTCTAGGGGCGTGAAGTCCTCTGAAGGGGTATTTTCGTCGTCTTTTTCTGCCTTGTCCTTGCTGTGGCGTCAGGGAAGCAGGAATGCCTAACTCAGCATTGCCCAGGGCATTTATAGGAGTTTCTCGCCGACCCAAAAGGTCTTTGCCCGTTTGAAGCAAGACATTTTTGCCTGCTCTCAAGAAAGCTTCTTTGGGGTTTTGTTTGTCAATGATGACATTTTGGAGAAATTCTTTACCTTGCGTCAACGCGGCATCTTTTAAGGCGTGCAATCCCCGTGTCACCATCGGTTTCAAAATGGGAACCACTCTACGAAAGGCCGATTTTGAGCATATCACCTAAACCATGTCCTCGCTGTCGAGCAACTCCTTGGTACACAGGATACATGACTGACAAAAAGTTAGAGTAATCGTTTTCGAAAATGGAGTTTCACTGTGACTTTCCCTTTGGTGAATGGAATATTTTGCCCCAGATCTCCTTTATAGTAATGTTGACAGTGTCGAAATACGGCTTACTGACGGACAAATAGTGAGGATTTACAAATTCGCGGTGAACGTGATAGGTGTTTCCACCTTCCTCGTCAGTCCTCGTGGCAGAATCCACTTTGAAAGGAATGACACGCAGTAACAGAACGGAGGTGTGTCCCACTACGTTGTACTCCACCACATCGGAGTACACAAAAATCAAATTCAGTCCTTGGTTCATTTCTATAGGGAATCGAAAATATTTCGCAAAATCCACGTTACTGGTCACAGCTGGTATTTCGTTTGCAATCTTGACTAACTTAGGGTTTCCACCCAAAATGTCATACAATTCAGGACAAAATGTAATGGCCAATA
>JAECUM010027176.1:0-26108 GCA_016617855.1 Megalonaias nervosa | reverse complement strand
TCGTAACAAGATTGCTCGAGCACCTCCGTACATTCCTTACTGACGGAAACTACGGACATACCGGTACAGAGAAATAGAATCGTGGTATTTACCGCCGGAAAAAAAAAATAACGCGGTAAAACGGTATGCCGGTAATGCCGCGGAAATCTGGTGGCTGTCGTGTCAGACCCGCGGCTGAAAGATTGTGAGTTCGAATCCTACCGTCAGTTCGGCCTGCGTCAGCTGCTGCGGTGTGTTCCCGGGCAAGTCACCTTACTCCAATTGCCTAGACACTAAACTTTCATATATTGATGTACCGCAAAACACCAAACCATGTCAAACCAAAGTTATCATACACATCTACTTAACCCTCAAGGTCACGACATATGGGCCTGATTAAATATTGCAAGGTCAAAATATTTGGGCCTGATTTAATATTACAAGGTCAAGATATTTGGGCCTGATTTAATACTACAAGATCTACTTCATAATATTGTATTAAAGTCATGTTATGTTTCTAATAATGTGGGTAAGACGGTTTTTGCTCTATATTTCGCCAACATATAACACTTTAAACTAGACCAAGGTGTTCCTTTTTATCGTATACTACCAAACAGACCAACAGACATACGTCAACGCAGAAAAAACAATGTGTGAAATGTTCGACAAGACAAATCTATATTTAGACTGACTAAAAGAGCGTACATTATCATAATTCAGATTCAGGATGAACTCTTCGCACTGAAAACCAAATAGTCTCCCGGTCACTTTCGGTACTATTAAAACCGTGTCCATTGTTTGTGCACTGCACTCAAGGCGGTGTTTGCTGTACTTTCACCTGATGATCACACACAAACCATGACACTGATAATGCGGCATGCGAAGCTTGTGGATTTTAGTTTTGATAAGGGAAATTAGTGGCTGTTGACACGCCGGATCTTGACATAGATAACACCGACATCGGTTGGGCATCACTGATGTTCTTTTGGTTAAAACACCTGAAGGTTATTAAAAACAGATAACAAAAATTAAAAGAGATTGTTTTGGATTTTAGCTCATTTACAGATTCATCTCATCTTGAGATTGATCACATACTTGATTGGCACCTGCTACAATTCGCTTCAATCTTTCGTTACGATTCATAACCTTCGTTCCTAGTAAATAACGTGAAACACAACCAACACTTAATACATTTGGCATGTTCCCGTGGGTCGGTGGTTCTTTCCGGGGTTTCCCGGGTTCTTCCTCCACCAATAATACTGGCCGCCATGTATAGCCTATCGTGTGCTGAAAAATGGCGTTAAGCCCTACAACAACAACAACAACAACATTTGGCATGCTCTTATTTGTGCCATAACTATTACCATGCAGCAGTCACTAATGAATATTATTATTATTTTTTTTTTTTCTATCTTCCATTTTGTGCAGATGTCGCTACCTGGACATTTTTTTCCCCCAGAATGGAACACGTCAGAATTTAAAGGAAATTATGTCGTGAATACAAAAACAGTTCCATAAGTCAAAGATACAACACATTATCTTAAAGTTCCATTCCACCGATAAAGGACTGACATTAGCTCATGAGGAGAGTCGTGATAAACTTATCGGACTGTAGAGTTTGCACATATCGTGACCGTATTTCTCCAAATAAAAAACTTGTACAAACCCTATTACGCAGGGATAGAAAAAAATAATCGGTACCTGTTTCGTATTTCCAAGCATATTTGATGCTGAAAATTATGTAGACGGATACAAACCATTCAATTATAAATCTGTTACTAGTGGGGGGGGGGGGGAATAAACGTTTACCAAAATATCTTTTTTAACGAAAATAATTATTCCTAATAGCAACATAAGAGGCGAGAGCAAGTCTGGTATATCATGCTTAAAGCATCCAGGATTTTCATTATTTTAATAGCCATTTAACTCAAGCAATTTGGATGATTTGGTTCCATCAGGAGTTTTTAAGTTACGATGAATACAAATATGATACAAGGCTTTTCATACTGAAAAATATATAATTTTTTAGTTTTAATTTTATTTTTTTTATTTTTCGATAGAAGCTGTGAAGTTACGATGTATTGTGCTCTATGGTAAAAATCTAGACCTGTCAGAAATGATATAAATAAAAATTGTCTACAGAAGATGTTTTACGTCGGAATATAAAATACATCAAGATTCATCAGCTAATCTTAAACAAGGCGTCTGTATATAAATAAACATTTTGATAAATAGCGTACTCTTGGATTCATAAAAATTAATAATTAGGCATAAAAGAGACATAGGAAGACTTTTTATTATTATTATTACGCATTACTTCCGACAACTTGAGCGCGTAACATGGGATAATGTGGGGGATTGTTATGGTTGGGGTGCGATGCTCCCAATGTTTTATTTAAACTATTGTAGAAGTCCCACCCAAGCTCTATTTTGTTGGAAGTTAAATTTAGTGAAAGATAGATGTAAATCTCCGAACCCCCAGTCCGCAAACCCGACTGTTAGATGGTTAAATGTACAAAAAAGGTTGAAATTCAATGTATAAGAATTTAATAACAATTCAATAATCAAATGACTCAAATTTCCGAATACTCCTTCCGCTCGAATCTTTAATAAGCCTATTGCATCAATTGATTAGCAGCGTGAGATCGATTTCCACCTGTCCTTGTATTTCTACTCATCTGGCGTATCCTTTCTCTCTCATATTTCTCCCAATTCCTTCTCCTCTTCCTCCTCGACTTTTCTCCAAATTCCTTCTCCTCTTCCTCGACTTTCTCTAGACTCCTTCTCCTCCTCCACTTTCTCTAGACTCCTTCTCCTCCTCCTCCACTTTCTCTACCACGACCACTCTTCTGTCGACTTCGACTGTCTCGGCTGCAGCCTCAATTCCGTCTCCAACTCTTGAAGTCTCGGGACCCAATGGAACCCGAAGTTCTGTGTCCCCTAAAAAGCTTCCTTTCGAAGCTTTGTCTTTCCTTAGACTCTACCTCTAAGTTTTGCCGCCAAATTACGAGTGGCTTCTTCTCGGAGTAAACCCTATTGACTCACAATCCTTTCAGGCGAATACTAATCTTACACACATGAAGTATCATTCGGATCGGAATTGTAATCACACCCTCTATCTCAATTCCGATTGGATATCACGGTGAACCGATACAATCAATCTTAGCGAACAATGTCCCTCTCGCTGTCTGTCAACGTGGGGACGGATGAGAACACGCCCCGCTCACCCCGCGGGCTTTCCTTTGATCTTTGGACTAAGCTTTAATACATAGGGGTGATAACTACAAGCCTTTGTTTAGATGGTGCGATCTCGCCTTTTGCCGATTCAAGTTCAGGTCTCCGGCGGGTCATGTAACCTTGCGTAAGAGTTTAACACTAGCCCGCGGCAATCTTTAGACATCAAACACATGGCTGCGGTAATATTCCCAAGACATGTAGATTATACCTTATACGTGACTTTATAGCTGGGGCTTAGCAAACATGACAGATAATTTTGGTATGTTTTTCATATATATTCGACGAGGTCCTCTTGAACAGGTCAAACAGGTGTGTTCAAATAGTTATCTTTGTATATGTTAGTAAAACCAATAGTAGAGCAATTTCAAATACTATCATCTGATAACATGTTGATCACATTACCTACATAAATACAACTATACAAGGTTTATCGTTACCTGTGAAGAGCTAAATTTACTTGTAATGTGTTTACCCGAGAGGATGGCACTGATGCAATTTCTTACTTGAAGCAGCTTCGGTAAGTTCAACGGTTGGCGTGTCAAACTACTGACTGAAATAGTGCTGGTTCAATTCCTACCTATAGATCAAACCAGGTTGGCAACCTTGGTGTGTCCTTGGTCATGGTGGTGTGCTCCAGTTTCCTCAGGCTCATAAAAAGCTGCTTGTTCTTTATGCAGTGATAAAACCAAACCATGCCCATATTTCTTACCAGATCAGAAATCGAAACTAAATGCATCATTTGGAAACAAAAGAGAAAGAAAGAAAACAAAACAGAATTAAGCCATTCAATTTGGGTGCTATGAAAGCGACTGAGCTGCTTAAGGTCTGCTTGTTGGCTATAGGGATTTGGATTCTGACTGTAATAGCTCTTTTCTATGTTCTAAAATGGGTGGAGATCCAATGATTAGGTTTTGGTTGTTAATAGCACGGAAGTCTAGATATTGAACTAGATTATACGCATGGCAAAATGCCATTGAAAATATGGGATTGTCAATAAAGTTTAAATTGATACATTTTCTCTATCTGTAGAAAATAAAAACTAGATATAAGCGCAGCTGTGGACAATTATTCAATGTTTATTAAACCGATTTTTTTCCCCTCCAATCTCGATTTACTCTGAGTGTTCAGTGTGCTTTATGTCAAACACCTACAAAAGGCGGAAATAGGGTCTGTTGTTATAAATCCAATCTTCTTAGTGATGCAAATTTTCTTTAATCGGATAGCAATCTTGGAAAATATAATTACTACGAGCTACCGCTTCAAATATTTATGCCTCGGCACAAGCCATACTTACTGGTTCATTTCGTAAGAGAGAAAAAAACAACAACCCACATTGCTTTGAATTACGATTTGCATAACAATCTATTATCCAGGGAAAAGTCTTACCAATGTTGTTTACATCAGTTGTGTTCGGCAATAAAATCCTGGGTCGGAAAAGTAATTAAACTTATAGGCAGAAGACAGATTATACATATGACATAAAACATTAAATGTTATTTGATGTACGCAAAAATACACAGATAAATTATTTTATTTTCAAAAATATTCCTCCACACGGAAAATATAAATAAATCATTCTTCGTCGGCTTCATAGATGATAAATTACTTAAAACTTCGCAGAATTGTTGCTCACCTGTAAACAAACACGTAATTTGCACATAAAATGCGTTGAAACAGGACAATAACTACATTAAATAAAGTTAACATCGACAATTAGCTTTATTACGCATTAGTACAAAATCGGTTTATTTTATTCCAGTTTTCTTTTTCGTGCAAATAATCATCAGTGTGACTTTTTTTTTCAAGGACAAGACAAGTTTATCATTTACAACAGGTGAATTTTTAAAATTACAAACGTAAGTGTGGTCATATAATTCAACGTCTCAAATCACTGATAATTAAGTTGCAAGGATTAAGTAGCACCTTTTTCTTTAAGTTAATTTCTTAAAAAGTGAAACATTTTCTATTTAAAAAAAATATGCTCCAAAAGAGCTGTTTTAATGATTCGGACTATTGTATTGTCATACGTAAATATTGAAGAGCTTTTTCCATTTAAAACAAATATTTACAAAACAGGATATCTTAAAAAATGAACATAGGAATTTTGTTATCCGTCTGCTGCTCAAGCATTTATGTTATGACTACATGTTTAATAATGAATGAAAGCAAGGACTCCAAATTCAAAATGCAAGAAAGTAATAAATTACTCAAAATTCCAAGACATTTCAGAGTGATCATATAAAGGTCAAGGACATGTAGATTTCGTACGACTTTTCTCAGGCAACATCGATTTCATAGAAATGTTTTCGAAATCTATTTCATTTTAAATGTTCATCAAGACGTTATAATATACTATTATTCAATTTGTATTCCCAAGATAAGGTGGCGTTCTATTTGTCAATACTAAATACCTCAAGGAAATGGGAAAGAAGTAAGTGGATTCAGCGGCCTAATAAATAGTTAAAATAGTTAATCAAACTACAATGGTGTGTGTATATATATATATATATATATATATATATATATAATATATATATATATATATATATATTTAATACAAATAATACTATCATACAGGTTAGACAATTTTTAATATTCGTACTCTACGGAGATTCGAACCCAGGTCCGCGGGTAAACGGCACCTATCGCCTTGCCTGCTTGCATCAGCCCATATTCCTTCGCGACTAAGCAACCATCACCAAAAAATGATGGCGCTGAATCTGTGTTATATGCACTCGTGCGTAGCAGACACATTTGCATGACGACCTGATAAATAATTCTCATCTATCTACACAGTCATTCCGGATTCCTATGAAAGAAATCAAGGTATATAGGATTAATTATATAGAATTATAAATATACACCAGACAGAACGGAAAGTGCTATCCCTGGATTCTATAGAAGAATGCTTGATAATAGTAGGCAGAATGAATATTTTAATACAAATAATACTATCATACAGGTTAGAGAGTTTTTAATTCGCACTCTACAGAGATTCGAACCCAGGTCCGCGGGTAAACAGCACCCATCGCCTTGCCTGTACATATATATATATATATATATATATATATATATATATATATATATATATATATATATATATATATAGTATATATATATATATATATGTCATGAATCAGTCATTGATGCAAACCATTCAGTGCTTAAGCGGAAGATGCCTTGTGACAAAAACACGCATGTGAAATTGATTACCTTCAGGAAGTGCACGATAAATGTTATCAAGACCAATGTGCTCAAGATAAGAAATATTGCTGCAATCACAATCGCTCAACTAAAGAAATTACGTTTCACGTCAATGCAGAGCAAATGCTGCGATGAAAAAAAAATCTTCCGTTAAAGCACAACAGGTGCACGCTTCTGCTTCTGGTTATGGCACTCACCAGGTACAAAGGCACGATATACAGAGTATGTTTAAATTACACATTGAGTAAACTCCTTCAGGACGTTGGTGATTTATCAGTTCCAATGCCATCTGTACAAATACAATTTTGCAGCAAGATTTATATTGTAATATTATGAAAAAAAAATCAATATCGCCTTCTGTCCAACTGATAATTTCACTAATGCTATCTAAACTTATACTTTGACTAATGCTGTATTCATTTATACTTTGACTAATACTATATCTATGTAAAGATGGACTAATAATTATATCTACCTTTTCTTTGCCGAATACAATTTCTGCTTTTATTTTGGACTAACGCTATATCTACTGATGCTTTTGCTAACACTATATTTACTTATCCTTTGACGAATACTATATCTGCTTCTGTTTCGAATAACATTATATCAACTTGTACTTTGACTAATACTATATTTATATTTTGACTAATACAATATCTACTTATTTTTGACTAATTTTATATCTACTTAGGCATTTACTAATACAATATCTACTTCTATTTTGACTAATACTATATCCACTTATACTTTTATTAATACAATATCGGTTATACTTTGACTAATTCTATACCAGATAATGTATGACTAATACAATGTCTATTTATACTTTGACTAACACAATATATACTTACACTTTGACTAACACAATATCTACTTACACTTCGACTACTACAATATCTACTTATACTTTGACTAATTCAATAACTACTTATACTTTGACTAATTCAATATCTACTTATACTTTGACTAATACAATATCTACTTTCACTTTGATTAATACAGTATCTACTTATACTTTGACTAACACAATATCTACGTATACTTTGACTAATACAATATCTACTTAAACTTTGACTTTCAATCTCTACTTATACTTTGACTACTACAATATCTACTTATGCTTTGATATCTACTTCTACTTTGACTAATACAATACTTACTTATACTTTGACTACAACAATATCTACTTACATTTTGACTACTACAATATCTACTTACACTTTGACTACTACAATATCTACTTATACTTTGATTTCTAATAACATATCTACTTCTACTTTGACTAATGCAATACTTACTTATACTTTGACTACAACAATATCTACTTACACTTTGACTAATAAAATATCTACGTTCACTTTGACTACTACAATATCTACTTATACTTTGATTTCTAATAACATATCTACTTACACTTTGACTAATACAATACTTACTTATACTTTGACTAATAGAATATTTACTTATACTTTGACTAATAAAATATCTACTTACACTTCGACTAATAAAATATCTACTTATACTTTCACTAATAGAATATCTACTTATACTTTGACTAATACAATATCTGCTTATGCTTTGATTTACTAATAAAATATATACTTATACTTTGACTAATACAATATCTACTTATACTTTGATTTACTAATAAAATATCTACTTACACTTTGACTAATAAAATGCTTACTTATACTTTGACCAATACAATATCTACTTATACTTCGACTAATAAAATATCTACTTATACTTTGACCAATACAATATCTACTTATACTTTGATTTACTACTAAAATATCTACTTACACTTTGATTAATACAATATCTATTTATACTTTGATTTACTAATAAAATATCTACTTACACCTTGACTAAGACAATATCTACTTACACATTGATTAATACAATATCTACTTACACTTCGACTAATACAATATCTACTTACACTTCGACTAATAAAATATCTACTTCTGCTTTGACTAATACAATATCTACTTATACTTTGACTAATAGAATATCTTCTTACACTTCGACTAATACAATATCGACTTACACATTGACTAATACAATATCTACTTACACTTTGACCAATACAATATCTACTTATACTTCGACTAATACAATATCTACTTACACTTCGACTAATACAATATCGACTTACACTTTGACTAATACAATATCTACTTTCACTTCGACTACTACAATATCTACTTATACCTTGACTAATACAGTATCTACTTATACTTTGACTAATACAATATCGACTTACACTTCGACTAATATAATATCTACTTACACTTCGACTAATAAAATATCTACTTCTGCTTTGACTAATACAATATCGACTTACACTTTGACTAATACAATATCTACTTTCACTTCGACTACTACAATATCGACTTACACTTTGGCTAATACAATATCTACGTTCACTTCGACTACTACAATATCTACTTATACTTTGACTAATACAATATCTACTAATACGCTGACTAATACAATATCTACTTCCACTTCGACTAATACAATATCGACTTACACTTTGACTAATACAATATCTACTTTCTCTTAGACTACTACAATATCTACTTCTACTTTGACTAATACAGTATCTACTTATACTTTGACTAATACAATATCGACTTACACTTCGACTAATATAATATCGACTTACACATTAACTAATACAATGTCTACTTACACTTTGACTAATACAATATCTACTTATACTTTGACCAATACAATATCTACTGATACTTTGATTAATACAATATCTACTTACACTTCGACTAATAAAATATCTACTTATACTTTGACTAATACAATATCTACTTGTACTTTGATTTACTAATAAAGTATCTACTTACACTTTGACTAATACAATATCTACTTATACTTCGACTAATACAATATCTACTTACACTTCGACTAATATAATATCGACTTACACATTGACTAATACAATATCTACTTCCACTTTGACTAATACAATATCTACTTATACATTGACTAATACAATATCTACTTATACTTTGGCTAATACAACATCGACTTACACATTGACTAATACAATATCTACTTACACTTTGACTAATACAATATCTACCTTTACTTTGACAAATACATAATCTACTTATACTTTGACTAATACAATATCTACTTTCACTTCGACTAATACAATGTCTACTTATACTTTAACTAATACAATATCTACTTACACTTCGACTAATACAATATCTACTTACACTTTGACTAATACAATATCTACTTATACTTTGGCCAATACAATATATACTTATACCTCGACTAATACAATATCTACTTACACTTTGATTAATACAATATCTACTTATGCCTTGACCAATACAATATCTACTTATACTTTGACTAATACAATATCTACTTTCACTTTGACTAATACAATATCTACTTACACCTTTGACTAATACAATATCTACTTATACTTTGACTAATACAATATCTACTTATACTTTGACTAATACAATATCTACTTACACTTTGACTAATACAATATCTACCTTTACTTTGACAAATACATAATCTACTTATACTTTGACTAATACAATATCTACTTTCACTTTGACTAATACAATGTCTACTTATACTTTAACTAATACAATATCTACTTACACTTCGACTAATACAATATCTACTTACACTTTGACTAATACAATATATACTTATACCTCGACTAATACAATATCTACTTACAATTTGATTAATACAATATCTACTTATGCCTTGACCAATACAATATCTACTTATACTTTGACTAATACAATATCTACTTACACCTTTGACTAATACAATATCTACTTATACTTTGACTAATACAATGTCTACTTATACTTTGACTAATACAATATCTACTTACACTTTGACTAATACAATATCTACTTATACTTTGACCAATACAATATCTACTTATACTTTGACTAATACAATATCGACTTATACTTTGACTACTACAGTATCTACTTATACTTTGACCAATACAATGTCTACTTACAGTTTGTCTATTACATTATCTACTTATGCTTTGATTTACTTATAAAATATCTACTTCTACTTTGACTAATACAATACTTACTTATAGTTTGACCAATAGAATATCTATTTATGCTTTGACTAAAACAATGTCTACTTATACTTTGACTAATAATATGCACACTTATGCTTTGACTAATGTTATATCAACTTATACTTTGACTAATGCTATACGTTCTTATGATAGGACTAATACGATATACTTTGACTAATTAAATATCTACTTACACTTTGAAAAATTCAGTATCTACTTATACTGTGACTAATACAATATCGACTTTTACTTCGACTACTACAATATATGCTTATGCTTTGACTAATACAATATCTACTTACACTTTGACTAATACAATATCTACTTACACTTTGACTAATACAATATCTACTTACACTTTGAAAAATTCACTATCTACTTATACTGTGACTAATACAATATCGACTTTTTCTTCGACTACTACAATATATGCTTATGCTTTGACTAATACAATATCTACTTACACTTCGACTAATACAATATCTACTTACACTTTGACTAATACAATATCTACTTACACTTTGACTAATACAATATCTACTTCCACTTTGACTAATACAATATCTACTTATACATTGACTAATACAATATCTACTTATACTTTGACCAATACAATATCTACTTATACTTTGACCAATACAATATCTACTTATACTTTGACTAATACAATATCTACTTACACTTTGACTAATACAATATCTACTTACACTTTGACCAATACAATATCTACTTACACTTTGACTAATACAATATCTACTTACACTTTGACCAATACAATATCTACTTATATTTTGACCAATACAATATCTACTTATGCTTTGACTAATACAATATCTACTTACACTTTGACTAATACAATATCTACTTATACTTTGACTAATACAATATCTACTTATACTTTGACTAATACAATATCTACTTATACTTTGACCAATACAATATCTACTTACACTTTGAGTAATACAATATCTACTTACACTTTGACTTATACAATATCTACTTATACTTTGACCAATACAATATCTACTTACACTTTGACTAATACAATATCTACTTACACTTCGACTAATACAATATCTACTTACACTTCGACTAATACAATACCTACTTATACTTTGACCAATACAATATCTACTTATACTTTGACTACTACAGTATCTACTTGCACTTTGACTAATACAATATCTACTTGCACTTTGTCTACTACATTATCTACTTATGCTTTGATTTACTTATAAAATATCTACTTCTACTTTGACTAATACAATACTTACTTAGTTTGACCAATAGAATATCTATTTATGCTTTGACTAAAACAATGTCTACTTATACTTTGACAAATAATATGCACACTTGTGCTTTGACTAATGTTATATCAACTTATACTTTGACTAATGCTATACGTTCTTATGATAGGACTAATACGATATACTTTGACTAATTAAATATCTACTTACACTTTGAAAAATTCAGTATCTACTTATACTGTGACTAATACAATATCGACTTTTACTTCCACTACTACAATATATGCTTATACTTTGACTAATACAATATCTACTTACACTTTGACTAATACAATATCTACTTATACTTTGACCAATACAGTATCTACTTATATTTCGATTACTAAAATATATGCTTATACTTTCATTAATACTATACATATTTATACATTGACTAATGATATATCAGCTTATACATTGAATAATGCTATATGTACTTATACTTGGACTAATATGATATACTTTGACTAATTCGATATCTACTTATGTTTTGACTAACACTGTATCTACTTATTCTTTGATTAATTTTATAAATACTTATATTTTTCTCATACTCTAATTGCTTATACTTAAAGAATTCTATATCTGCTTATGAACTTATGCAATATTAGCTTATGTTTTGACTAATACATTATCTACCAATAGGTAGACTAATATATATATATATATATATATATATATATATATATATATATATATATATATATATATATATATATATATATATATATATATATATATATATATATATATATATATATATATATATATATATATATATATTACTTAGTTAGTTAGTTAGTTAGTTAGTTATACATGGACTAAAACAATATCTACTTATTTTTTTATTAAAACCATATCTACGTATAGTTTCACTAATTCTATATCTACTTATTATTTGCTAATATTATATCTACTTAATACTTTGACTAATTCTATATCTACTTTAACTTTGACTAAATATTTTGTCAACTTATACTTAATATTTTACCAAAAATCAGAAAAGACCACAGTGTGAGAGAAGAGACTCACAAAAACAGACAGACTGATTGGCAGTAGTTTGGAGACAGGGAGAAGACACATACACACACATACATATTACAATTAACAAAGATACTGCTAAGAGAGTAACACACAATGTCATGGATGAAAACTCAATGCATGGAGGACATAAAGGTCCTAAAATAACTCAGATTCAATTATTTTGTGAACACTTAGAGGATTTGTGAGAGACTTAGCTTAGCAACGCCTGTTACAAACAAAACCCAACCACCACATTGTGTTGTCGCTAGATGGCGCAAATGTTTGGCGGGATTTTTATACTTTGTTTTCAGAAGCTCTCCAAATGATCAGAGGTTCTGAAAGAAGGAGCTAAAATGTCCAAAGCACACATCTGCTACTTGGAGGCATACTGAATAATTTCCCTTTCATGGGCGCCCGCAGGACTTTTTGCGGGTGGGTGGGTCAGTCAGTCACAGCCGGGAGAGTTAGTATAGTAAGCAGTCTGAAACTAAAGGTAATATTTACTAAGCGTTTGAATAGAATCTTGTGATATATTTTCAGCTTCATTAGCATGATTAAACTTGTCGGAATATATATATAAAGAATATATGATTTCCAGCGGGTCACGTGACCCGCCTTCACCTGTGCTGCGGGCGCCCATGTTCCCTTTATTGATATCTCAGATTCAGTGATATATCAGAAGTAATCTTTTCCCTCACTAATAATCGCTACTAAATAGGTGCTGTCATGTCTTATGTCATTTACAGCTGAAAAGCATTTATGGCAAGTTTCGAATGACATCGAGTAAATAGTCTTTTACTCATTCTGTCTTACGGCCATTAGTTTGCGAAGGCTAAGGGTGAGATGAGGCCACGCCAAAGACTGTTTTACTTATATACTGTTAAACGTATTAACCTTCAAAAACCATGGTCGCTTAAGAAATAATATATGCAATTATCGAGATATATTTACATCTTGTGTAAAGTATCGTTTGTTGGCATGGACGAGCGGAGAAATTAAGGTAGAAAAACAGATGGAGGAATCATGGCGTAATGGATAAATTCAACAATATGTTTCTTCCGTTGGTTTAACTGCATATCCTTTGACCAAACCACGACGTAATTCAATGACAAAAATCGATCCAGTGACTTCATGAGTCTCTAGAAATACCAGTGCTTATCCTTTGATCGAATCACAACTTCATTCAATGACAAATCGATCCAATGGCTTCACGAATCTCTAGAAGCGGCAATGAAATACTTCAAAGAAAGTATCAGAAATTATATAGACATCACGATAAACCTTGAGTTAAAACAGAAAATATGCAACTTAGTTTTAACCCGTGGCTTCTGACGATGAAGAACGAAAGATTGCCGAACTCTATCATGTCAGAGATTCGGTATCTGCCTATTGGTGTGCATAGTCCCACTATTCCAGACATGTTCACAAAAAAATTTTGTTCATAGTCCCAAACAAGATGATTTTCAGTCCTTAACATTTAAAAAAAAAAAGGTAGAAAAAGAAATGTGTTACACGTGATGGAAGACAAACAGACAGATGTAGACAGATGGAGAAAAATTTAGTTGGATAAGGACATTTTGTCAGAAGCGTGTGTGTGTGAGTGTGATTTGGATTTTTACCGTAGCTTTAACAATTTTTCAGTCATATCGCTACGATGTCTGCAGTGTGGCAGTTTATAGTGATGTCTAACACTGGGGCATCATGCCGCAGACATGTAGCATGATGTCCTACCCAGTCACATTATCGTGGTACCAAGCCAACCAGTCCTAACACTAACCTCTTAATGCTGAGCGCCAAGCGAGGCAGCTGTTAGTACCATTTTTGTAAGTCTTTGGTATGACTCGGCCGGGGATCGAACCCACGACCTCCCGCATCGGAGGCGGACGCTTTAACCACTAGACCACCGGAGCGGTCAGGATTATTGAAAATTTCTTGTATAAAAATGTAACTTTGTAAGGCAAATAGCTCAAAATTAGTGCCATAATTTATATAAAACTGAGGCTAACACAGATGGTTACGTTTATAAAGTCATTTGTGTCGGAAATGGTGAACATATACATGACATAGCTTTGGTATGCTTTGCTAAAGTTTCTTGTTGGTTTCTTTTTTTTTTTTTTTGTTTTTGTTTTTTTTTGGAGGGTTTTGTTTCTTTGAAGAAACGATTAGCAATTTCATTCTTCCTGATGTGCAAATATAAACGTAATAGCTGTAGCAGTTCTGCCAATGTCAATTTTTGGGAATAATGAAAGGGACACGAGTTCATGGCAAATTGTGGATGAACCGGAAAGCTGGCTTTGGGACTGGTCGCAGGGAAATGCTTCAAGAAAGCTACTATCGTCAGACACTAAGATGAATCTCCCAACAGCTCGCTTTCGTCCTCGTATGTTAAAATAAAATCAGATAATCCTACGATTGAACCCAGACTCAAATAAGCTGCATAAACGCAAGTCATGTCACGGCTTTGTGTGGGGCGTATTTTCAAGCTTAGACATTTTCACGCAGAAAAGGAAACATTATAACTAAATCAATCTAATCAAATGACAAGAATGAGTCTCTATTTTCTAACCTGTGATGAGTTAACTTATAGCTCTGCAGACATGCGACGTTCTATAATTATAAGCAATTTTAAAGTTCTTGTAATGTTGAAATATAAGTTTGAAAATGCACAACGTCGCTCTTGATATTCTCATTTATTTTATTGTATATTCCTTCGACAGAACTTAACATTATTATTCTTTATATTGTATGTGCTGTAATTCGTGCTTACATTTTTAGAAGGATTTTTATTCCTATGTTTTATGTACAATTCTTCATATTTACATTGTTCGATTTTTTACAATTTTTTTGGCACCATGTAGAGGAGAAATAGATTTCAGACAATTCGAATTGTTTTCTTTTTGTTGCTGTTGTTGTTGTTGTAAATGATCTATGATTCACCGTGAAGTTCTTGGCGCACGTGACAGGTGTAACGATATTATTTATCTTTGGACGTGTGTACAAATTAATCTATGGGAAACACTAGAATCAGAAAAAATAGTAGGGCTGCCAGTGGTTGGTTTATCTTGTAAGAACTGTTATTCTCAGAAGAAAAACTTAGCTACCAGTCAATTATATATATATATATATATATATATATATATATAGAGAGAGAGAGAGAGAGAGAGAGAGAGAGAGAGAGAGAGTATTTTTGTTCATTTTTTACCATGCTGCATACACGGTGATAATAATTTATTCCAAGAAAAGTTTAGTTCTTCATTCCGGTCTTATTCTGGTGGAGTTATCTCTTTTAAATGCCGTGGATTACCATATGTTTTAAGCTTTATTTTCACTATCGAGGCTGATTCTCTTGGATGGTATATGCTATTCCTATCAAACGAGGGCAGACTGTACAATTTTTTAAACAAAACGTTAACATTAAGTTCTATGGAACAACAATTCACACAGTGATGTCGTGTTACTACTAATTTAATGTGCCTCTTGTCAACCACGGTCACATGACAAGGGTCAAAGGTGCACATCCGTTACTTAATCACTTTAAAAGTGACTTTCTTATTGTAAACATAATCATAACAGTCTGGCATCTTTTCAACTCTCTTATTTAAAATACACTTGCCAAATAAGTTAGAACATTTTAAGTATTAAAAGTATCCTTATCATTATAAATACTAGAACCTATAACTTTTACTCTTGGGGGGGGGGGAATGGGGCCGGTTCTTTTCCCTGTCACCAACTGCCCATAAAATAATACCTAAATTCATTCTTAAAAATGCATAAAAATAAAAACTGGTTGAAGACCACAGACTCCTCTTGTCAGTTACAGAAAGAAAAGCCTATCTTGAGATCACGTGGGTTTTCCTTAACTGAAAATCTGTGCGGCAAATTTATGCCGTGTCGGAAATCGCAACATACTTGCTGTGGTCTCGTATTCTTTGCGTTGAATTTACCATTTTATTTCATAGAACAGTTATTGCGTTCAGCAAGACTTTTTATACGTGTTTTATTTTTTTATTTTTGTTGTTGTTGTTGTTGTTGTTTCTTGTTGTTGTTTGTTATACTTAATAAGAAACATATGTTGCAAATTAGCCATCACACGTTCAGTCTCTCTCAGATGTTCTAGTGGTAGAATATTACCAGGAAAAAGCGATATCTTATCGATGACGTCATAATGTACTGATCATGTTGTTTCGGGCTGCAGAGTGCGTGATGAAGAAAAAAGCGGACACCTTTGAGTTTTAAATATAGCATTGTTTTTAAATAAGGATAAGTGCTCACCGTCTTTGTGGCTATTTTTAAGCATGTGTATTTCGCTATTGTTCATGTGATTGACCACCCATTACGTGATAAACGCGTTGTTTGAAGTATTCGGTTTCTTCCGTATCACAATGAGTTACTCACGTCATGCACTTAAGCCTCACACGGCCAAGATGTTGAACTTCTCCACTTTGTTCCAAATCCACCTATTCAGTTAAAATTATAAACAGCGCTGTAATCAAGTACAACACATACATCGTAAGCCATTTTATACATTACAGATTGTATTTTAGCAGTGCACAGAGGTTAATGCTGAATCTAATCTCTTGTTTAATGTAATGGTTAAATTAAGCAGCTGAAAAATAATAGTATAGTAAAATACGTTATATGGTCGCTGCCCTGTGCTAATATAAACGTTGCATATTTCCCAGTTCGTAATTTGTCTCTAAAGAATACGTATATACATGCCCATTTCATCCTTTGTGATTGATCTGGATGGGGTTCGATACATATGTTCAATCCATATAAGAGTAACACGCATACGCACAGACTGGAACTATTAAAGTGTAATCTCTGACTTTTAGAAATCTACATTCTTTTTTAATTTCGTTCGGACTTTAAAGCTAATAATATTTAAAAATCACATCAATAGGGAATATGTGATAAATACGAAACCTCATTCATGTTTGTTCCAGGTCGCAGGAAAGAATTCGCTGGATATGGTTTGTGAATATGTCTCCACTATATGGCCCGAAGTATCCTTACGCCATATTTAACGAGTTCTTTTCACCGTCTGGGAAGGAAATACATATTTAGTTGTGTGTATTTAAAACAAGATGTGACCCGCAGAGTATTTCATTCATTTTTATAAATTTACTTTTTTGTATTATTAAAAAAAAAAATTCTTAACATTCCGATACTCTTGTGTGATCGTGTACTTTTTTCCTGACACGCCTTACTATCAAATATAATGTGACTTACCGATCTGATTAGAATCCGATCTCCGCTGTTATACATAAAGAATCTGACAGCGACCGCTCAGGGGTCATGTTCTGGTAACCTATGTTATTACCATAATCGCTTATTTTATCAACTAATCAGATGAAGTCTTATATCTTCGCGTTTGGAGAGAGAGAGCGCTGTGGATGAAAAGCTTCAATGTGTACCGAACGATTTGATTCACTCTCAGATTTTTGGAAGCTGCAGTTCCATTGGCTATTTCAAAGGTCACCAGAACAATACCCTTAAGCGGTCGTCGTCAGATCTTCACGTAGGATAGCGGAGATCTGATTTTAATCAGATTGTGTGACTTACCGTGCTTGCTCAGTATAAGTTTTCTGTATAGTCATTATTGAATTTAAAAATAAAAATGTTTTTCACATTTTGCAGCAATAAAGTTTACTATCCTTTAGGAATAAATTCGATTTGCCCACACTTCGTGATTGACATGTGTCATGTGAACATCCTAGTATCAGACTGCATTTCTGGACGCGTTTAGTACAGACTCCACCAGCTTAAAAATGAAAGGAACGTCACCACCATGATCCTATTTCTTAAATAATGTTTACTCATTTTGTCTTCATTTTCTTCCTCTAGAAGTGTCTGTCGTACTGTCACGGACGATCGCTACACATGTAAGTTATCTCTTTGGATGAAGCTTTGATGGAAACCGATTCTGCAATGATTGTTCCGTTCTCTTCTATTTTGCGATCCTAGCACCATTGCCCAAGCTAAACGACCAAATACGACAACAAACAAAAACAGACAGACAAAGAAGATGACTGTGGCAGAGACTTCACAACAGAAACTCTCTCCCAAAAAGAAGCCAAAGAAACTATGAAGACTACTGCTTCAACCTCAAGAAAGAAGCTACTATGAATAGAGCGTACACATACTCCCATAAACCTCGACATGTAAATAGCACACAGATGTGCAAGATAGAACAGGAATGTTATAAAGTTTGCCCAGTTTGCCCCAACAAGACATTGCACCGTTGTCTCGTCGTTCAGACTGTCCTAATTCTAGTTGGTACGAGGTTCCCACAGCCAATAGAGACAAATTCTTGCATAAAAGAAGAAATTTTGGATAAGAGCCACATCATTTATCTTAATATGATGTCTCACACCAAGAGTTCAGAGTCACATCATCATCGTCCAAAGATTCATCCAAATCAAAGAAAGAATAAAGGTCAAACATTTGGATGTTGCGTGGGTGCACAACAAAGCGAATGCCCCGACGCAAAAACAGATCATTCAAAAAGCTACAAAGAAATCATCGATGAATGTTGCTAAAACGTATTGAAAGTCACGGTTCCTTTGAGGAGGACATGTAAATTGAACAAATGGTGAAAATGAAAAGTGTTTAGTCACACAAAAAAGATGTTCGTCAAACGAGGAGGACTTTTTCAATGCTGTGAGCTCCGTTGTTTGCCAAAGTTTCTGCTCCCCTGATAGGAACGATATGTGGACCTCTTTTAAAAGGAGTGTTCAAGTGGAAACAAATATGACGTACCATCTGGAAAGACATCAATAGATATGGGACTTATGAAAGGACGAAAATTGACTCTTGTCCCTGTCAGATGGTGGATGGAGCTCCAGAGTTGGTACAATCAACGTGCGCCTCACTTACCACCCAATTATAATCTCACTGAAATGTCACACTTACAGAAAGAGTTAACGCTCGTCTCGACCAGACTTGTCTACAATCAGTTTGACACATGACAAAACCTGCAGACATATAATGATGGTGTACCGTTCACCCTCTCTTCGCTTATAAATGGAATATTTTCAATAGCAAAACACTGACGTTACAATTTCTCTAAGTTTGTTTGCTTTTCTCGGTGGAAACACAGTTCTCACTAACAAAAGTCATCATCAACAACAGCAACTGATTCTTCAAGTATTGTCGACACCATATTGAATTGAACGAAGGCTTCAATCTGACTTTTGTGTACTCCGATGTCGTCGAGTACCACGTACGGAAGAACACCGCCGATCTGTTGCGAAGAGTTAATTCCATTAAACTGGGTTCTGAAATAGTTACGATGAAGTAGGAAGCACATATCGCATTCGACGAGAATGTGTGCATCCTCGTTATCTTTCTGTCTATAAATTGCATTATTCGTATTGGCGTAAAATAAGATCTTGGGCATGATATTCATTCTCGAAAGGAAACGCCATCATGTTTCTCGACTGAGCTGTGACTTAACATACAACCTATTAAAAGCTCGACTACGATGTAGTGGTTCGACCTTATAATTTCATCGCTCTTTCGTGCTGCACTGCTTCGATGGCTTAAGTGACTGAGCGTTCTCCTCGGATGCGGGAGGTCGCGGGTTCGAGCCCCGGCTGAGTCATACCGAAGATTCGTAAAAATGGTACCATCTGCTGCCTCGCTTAGCGCTCAGCATTAAGAGGTTAGTGTTAGGACTGGTCGGCCTGGTGTCAGAATAATGTGACTGAGTGGGACATGATGCTACATGTCTGCGGCATGATGCCCCAGTGCTAGATATCACTATAAACTGTCACACTGCAAACATAGCGATATGAACGAAAAATTGTTAAAGCTACATTAAAAATCTAAAACACACACACACACACACACACACACACACACACACACACACACACACACTTGTACTGTGATACTTGTCTCGAGAGCTTTTCTCTCCCACGGACTGAGAGCTTTACAAAATGCTGTCATGGTGCAAGGAAGGATTTGATCCAAAACGTGCTCGTCGACAATTTTGTTCAGTATTTTCATACTTTTATATTTTTCCCTTTCGTGTTTTCATTTTTTGCACATTAAACTGATAAACATGTAAGCAACATTTCCTGTGTTATTCATTATTCGAATAACCCAACATATGTTTTTGAACTCTGGAATTAACTCAGAAAACGTGACGGCCAGAAACAATCAAGCTTCTTGTGCCAAAAATGACGGGCCGATGCGTGTACTGAGTGATTTGAGCAATGTTACGTGCGACACAACATCAAAGTGTATAGGGTGATAACCTTAGTAAGGAATGCCTCTGGTCTGAAAAGTAAGACAGATACAAACACTCAAAGTAAATGTACCAACTATACTAATAAAGATGACGGACTCAGTCCATTCAAGATGAGGGAGGAACAAAGTATAGCCTCTGGGGATGAAGGGTTTTGATATGTCACTCCCACCAGCAGGGGCAGTCTATCTTCCATCTGCATCACCTAGAAACGTTCCACCCCAGATGAAAAGTGGATGAGCCCATCCACACACAAATCACAAATATATACGTTTTACTTTAAAAATACTATGACAAATGCATATAAAAAGATGATGGACTTAGTGGACACAGGATGGGGGAAATATAAAGTATAGCCTCTTTAGGTGGAAAGAGTTGGGTATATCAGTCCTACCCGGGTAGACGGTTTGCATAGTGTGGCCCAACCCCCACCTTCACAAGCTTAAGAAAAATGGACAAGCCTATCCATATAATTTATGACAAGATAGCTAGACTAACATTAACAAAAAGCAATCTAGATTCGCATATACTAACATAAGTTTAAAAATATGTAGGTGGAATCAGACCACAATTAATAGTTCCGGTTCATTACCAACGAATGTAGTCCCAGTCTATTTTTAGAGCATTTTTGCCTGTCTCCTTTTGGTGGTGATACAAAAGTTAGATTTAGACATTCTTGGAATGGATTTAAAGGCAATTGTTTATTCTTTAGAATATGAGCTTATGGTGTAGTTGTCTGTGTGTGTTTAGGCGACAGTGCACAGTGAGTAATAAGGTCTTGGTGATGATCCAGAAGTGAAATCTGTGTTCCATTGCACGCTGGTTTGTTTACAGTCCAGCCTTTAAAAAAAATCCCGGTGAACCTATGACAAGAACTTTACCGTGAAGCCTTCTTTGAAGGTATTTTAGATTAACATATGATTTGTATTGACTGTCACACGGTGGAAAGTTCAGTACTGAGAAACAAATGTAGAGAATATATAGTAAAATTAATTGTGTTCTATGCCCAGGTAACACATCTTGATGTAACATACAATCAATAGGCATAACGAAAAACAAAACGAAAAGAAACACCATACACTGGAACATAAATACATTAAAATAAACATATTTGTTTTTCTATCAAGTAATTGCGTTCTTTTTCATCGTAAGATAAACAATATATTCGAAACAAATTTGATCAAAGAAATGCCAGTCCGGACACGTATACATCTCAAAGGGTTAAATGCACTTTTGACAACAATAACAGCATTCACAATGCGAAACATGAAAGTTACGATAAACAGTGGAACACAGAGGGTCACTTATTGGTTACATAGGTGTGGAAACCAACCGTAGGGTGTAATACATGAGGGGAGTAAAAACCGGTTAGTCAAGCACTAAAACTTTAGACCTGGAAATCTGGAAACGGGATTCAAAAGCAAATACGTCCCGATCAAAAAGCGACAAAATAAAATAAAAAATATTGTCATTTTGTTTTACTTGAAACTGAGGACAGAGACATACATTAAACGTTTACTTTTGGAACAATGGAAGAGGGAAGAGCGTCATCTTACTCACCTGCTGGTTTTTCAATGACTAAAAACCGCGAGGTGCCCATACAAACAATAGCAACAATGGCGCTAGAGCTGGACGTCACGATTAAAGGACTGTGCCTGAATATACAATAAGCCTGCGAACGCAGGAAAAGATGACAACACTTCTAATATGGGAGGAACCAGGAAGCAAATAACTAATTAAGGTACCAGGGGAGACGGGTGGGAAGATCAAAGGCGCTGAGGGAGTACGCACAGCATTTCAAATGGCACGATGGTGGGTCGTGGGATATAGCCAGAGAGAGAGAGAGAGAGAGAGAGAGAGAGAGTACTGGAATTTGATTTTGTCAAGATTTGTTGATCTGAAATTATTTCGTCTCTTGATGAAAGTTTGCCCTTGTGATTTCATATATTATTACAGTGAACTTTTGCCTCATTTTGAATAGAAGCAATACTTTATCTTTCGTACATTATGTTATGACCGGAGGACTGTTAAGTGGCCATTGTCAGGACTAATACTGCTGTTACTATGTTCAAGAAATATCAACAATTTAAATTTCAATGGGTTTTTTTTGTATTTTTTTTTGGTGGTTTGTTCTTTATTTATTTTGTTGTTGTTGTTGTTTCAAGAAAATGATTGATTCATTCGTTTTTCAATAGTGACAAATGACTATGTACACATTCATGGAGCTTGCTTGCTTGTATGGAAAAATGGATGAATGGATGTATTGTTGCATGGGTGGGTCAATGAATGGTAAATACGGCAGTGTAAAAAAAAACAAACATACGAGGAACATTATTGATAACTTCTGTATGACACTCTTAAGTACCGTCTGTACTCGCTTGTAAGTAGTCAAATATATAATAACAAAGATCTGATCTGCCGTAGCATAATGCGCCTGCAGATCAGGATCTATGTCGTTTGTTCTACTGATTATTCCTAACAAACTGCACAGACCCAGACCTGCCGGCGCATTATGTGACGGCAGATCTGGGTCTGTGCACTTTTCCACGAATCGTTGTATAAGCGAGTATAGACGGTATCAATTTTTTTTTTTTTTTTTTTTTTTTTTGTTTTTTTAAGGATGTCAAAGATAATAACACTTTAAAAAGAAGACTTGACTTCTCTATCGTTGTCAGGCATTGTCAACAGAAGCCGACCAAGAACATTGTGCGATGTTATATTTTTTATGACATTGGTATGCACTGATTTAGTCTTTCAATTCTCCTTCTTTTCCAACACTTCTTTTAAAAACAATAATTTACATCTGCCCAGTGACTGAGCCGATGACTTGAGATAACGATATCACTCATGGAGCGGGGTTGTTTCGTGCATTGACGTCAACCGGTCCTGTCGCTAGGCGCCTTAGAGCAAATATCCTGTACATAAAAATTGCTCCGATCATTAATCATTTATGCAGCACTTATCCCGCTTTCAAATTGAGTTGCAGAAAACATGCTATACTTGTTGTCATGTGAAAGCTTGTACTGATAAATCACGACTCCCGCGTCGGAAAAATCAAAAGTAGAGTTCGTGCTTTGTGTTTTACTATTAACTTCCTTATAAAATGTCCCTGATACTGCACTCAATTATCCATATTAAAAAGCACACAAAGAATATCCAACTGAGTGTAAAAGTGTTTTCCGCCAAAGGCAAAGCATTGTGAAGAACATTGTAAAAGCTCTTGTGGAAAATAAATTTCAACGCCTAGTGGAAAAATGTTTGGTTTCAGGTTTTGATTCCTTATCAGTTCATTATAAAAGGTTAAAGGTATACGGTGAAGACATCAGCAACTGTTGCTGAAGGTAGAGTACATTAGATTAATAATTACGGTGATTTGTTAATCCCAGTACAAGACCCAGCGCTCGCAGTTAAAAAAAAATAAGATGTTGAGTCGGCAATATCTGTGATATGTGCTGATGTAAGTAATTTGAAAGTTTGTAACCGTTGAAAACACACACACACACACACACACACAATAATACACACACATTGACACACATATATATATATATATATATATATATATATATATATATATATATATATATATATATATATATATATATATATATATATATATCTTTTAACTGCTCAGTAATTAGAGTGAAAGAGATGAGTTCATACTCATTTCGTTATGCATGTTTTAGCGGGTGTGCCACTGCAGTTTGCAATCTGCTCATACACCTAGTTTTATTATCGCAAACATATTTCTTTGATAATAAACATCCTAACAGTTCTCGCTCAGGCGTAAACTTGTGTATTACAGTATCTTACAGGATGGATACCAGAATAAAAAAGAAAAAGAAAAACAAAACAACAACCCCTCAACAACAACAAAAACAACAATTAAAAGATTTTTGCAGCAATCTAGAAAAACGTTGCAAACAGAAGGTAGGTGTTATTTACGTAGGTCACTAGTAGCAGGTAGACATTATTGACATGCAAACTACGAAAGAGACATTAAAACAAATACATTTTAACAGTGAGATACGTCTTCGCAAAATACGCTTGGAATGAAATTATGAAGAAAAAAAAACGGAGAAGAAATACAGGATGCCCTCAGGAAAATCTTTAAGAACAGAAAACCCCAAAAGATACAATGGAACCATATTTTAATACAAAATGTGAATGATCTACTGCAAAAGGTAAACATTTAATATTTTAAACATAGTGAAATAAATCAGCTTGGCAAATATAAAGTTTAACATAACTTTCAAATATGGTGACGTTTTACAAAACCTAATTCAGGGATACAATAGTGCACATCCTATATGTGATTCTAGATGAAACAAGCAAGGATGAAAACTATAAAAAAGTATGGCTAATTTTAGTCCTGAGCCAGTTTGAGTCATCGGTGATCTAAGAGGACGAAGGCACATATGATGTTCTGGATCCATAGAGACAGAAAATACGCGATAACAGAGAATAACTCTTTACCTTCTCTATGTTATCATCGCATTTTCAAACATACTCCCAGATTGTGCTGCATGGTCTTTATATCAATCTCCAATAAAATCTTTAATGGTTAATTCTGGATATTAAAATTAAGAGCTTAGCTAGTGCAGCACCTGCGCTTTCCGTGTAATGATCATTCTTCAATTATCTTCATTGGTTTGCCATTGGCAACCTCTCTTTTTGACTTCATGTTAAATTTAATTTCCAAACACTCGTTTGTATGCTAAAAGCCAAGCTATACATGCATCTACTTACCTCAACTCCGTTTGTAAGATGTTCTCTGTGCTCTCATATACTGAGTAATGTAACAGGGCCAATTTAAGACTTTTTGTCATGTTCTTGGTGTTGTATTTATAGGTTACTGCGCTTATATGGGAAAATATGAACGAGGTTTTTTCGGATTAATAATGTACGATCTTTGGGAGTGAAGTATTCGTCCGAGAAAACGAGTTCATATTTTCCCATAGAAATGCAGTAACCTTTTTGCTATATAATCATTTTCTTGTTCTACCTGAGGCTTAATTATTAAAAA
>JAECUM010027175.1:0-50414 GCA_016617855.1 Megalonaias nervosa | reverse complement strand
AAACCCATGACATTAAAAAAAAAAGACTAGACTCCTCATTAAACCCATGACATTAAAAAAAAAGACTAGACTCCTAATTAAACCCATGACATTAAAAAAAAGACTAGACTCCTAATTAAACCCATGACATTAAAAAAAAAGACTAGACTCCTAATTAAACCCATGACATTAAAAAAGAAAGACTAGACTCCTCATTAAACCCATGACATTAAAAAAAAGACTAGACTCCTAATTAAACCCATGACATTAAAAAAAAAGACTAGACTCCTAATTAAACCCATGACATTAAAAAAGAAAGACTAGACTCCTCATTAAACCCATGACATTAAAAGGAAAGACTAGACTCCTCATTAAACCCATGACATTAAAAGGAAAGATTAGACTCCTCATTAAACCCATGACATTAAAAGGAAAGACTAGACTCCTAATTAAACCCATGACATTAAAAAAAAGACTAGACTCCTCATTAAACCCATGACATTAAAAAAAAGACTAGACTCCTCATTAAACCCATGACATTAAAAAAAAGACTAGACTCCTCATTAAACCCATGACATTAAAAGGAAAGACTAGACTCCTCATTAAACCCATGACATAAAAAAAAAGACTATAGACTCATGATTAAACCCATGACATTAAAAAGAAAGACTAGACTCCTAAATAAACCCATGAGATTAAAAAAAAGACTAGACTCATGATTAAACCCATGACATTAAAAAAAGACTATGCTCCTAATTAAACCCATGACATTAAAAAAAGAGACTTGACTCCTAATTAAACCCATGACATAAAAAATAAAGACTAGACTCCTAATTAAACCCATGTGATTAAAAAAAGACTAGACTCATTAAATCTATGACACTTCAGCAGCACCAGATGACATTCTCTTTTGAAACACTCATACAGCTCTCAATACATTACTAAACGTTTTTGGTAAATTTTAGTAAATTGGTTATTTCCATCATGTTGTAAGAAGAAATAGTGATGCTTGTTCATAAATCAGGAATAGACCATATTGACCCTTCGATCAATGTACCCATATCACTAAGAAACTGTATTTGCAGAGCCATAGATTTAAGGATAAATCAGATGGATCTAGAGTCCAACAAACTACTGTCAGGGCTTCAGTGTTTACTCCAATTGCAAGAGTGCATTCAGTTCTTAGTTGTTAGATTTTTTTAAAAAAATTTACTTATATTGGCACCATGTAGCCAATATTGTGCTGGCATGCTGTTAAACTCTGCTTCACAGAGATAGAGGTAAATTTTTAAAGTTATTGGTACTATTGTGCAGCCTAAAATGAACACTTAATGAATCAAATTTAAATAATAGTTTCATCTTTGTGTAATCAACAAGAGTATTTCAGTGCAGATTGTCTGGTGCATTAGTTATTTGCTCCAAAAATTTTTAGAATACAAGACAATGCCATTTTGGAATACAGGGCAATTCCATTTCAGAATAAAGGGCAGTGCCCTTTTTGGAATACAGGGCATTGCCACTGAGTACAGGGCAATTCTGTTTTTATTGAAATCTCAGGTGCATGTAGTTTACGTTGCATAACAACAAAAATACAAAATGTACATTGTAGTTGCAGTGTGCGCTATATGCAGAGGTAATAATGTGATAGATTGATTCCTTTAGTTTCCAAGGTATGGCCTTTCCTTCCTGGTTTTATCAGTTGATGCTCAGCCCTCTAAGATTTGAAAGGTTAGTTGAGGTGGTTAGAATGACATTGTAGGACTGAAAATGATATGAAATGGTACAGAAATGTTATCAGATCTGAGTATGCTATACATAACAATTCTGAAGCTATGGCTAGTGCACATCAACTGAGTAATGAATAACATGAGGATCTTTTTGACTGATTCACCACTGTGAATAGACGTGCTATTTTGATAAACTTTACAGACATTTTAGTGGTGTATGGTTCACTGGTTGTATGGATGAAATGATGATTGATGGAAAGACAGACATGAAAGCTACCTGTACAGTGAAATCTCCATGTACAAGAGATTTATTGAACTTCCTGGTCCAGTACTATCTTGTGTCATTAATCCTACTGCTATCATCTGACTGACATGTTGAGCTAACACTATGTAAAAATCAGTGACTGACATGTTGAGGTAACCCTATGTAAAAATCAATGACTGACATGTTGAGGTAACCCTATGTAAAAATCAATGACTGACATGTTGAGGTAACCCTATGTAAAAATCAATGTACAGAGAGCTGATTATTTGGTGTATCTTATGCAGTGGTCATAATATATGCATCTTGCTTGCAAAGATGACACTATGATATGTATCCTGTAGAAAGGTCACAATATATGTATCTTGTACATAGGTCACATTATAATATCCATCTTGTACAGAAGTCCAATTTTGGTATGTATCTTATGCAGGGGTCACAGTATATGTATCTTGTACATAGGTCACATTATAATATCCATCTTGTACAGAAGTCCAATTTTGGTATGTATCTTATGCAGGGGTCACAGTATATGTATCTTACAGGTCACAATGTGTGTATCATATACAGAGGTCATCAAGACATATATCTTCGAGAGAGGTCACATAATATGAATCTTGTGCTCTGGTCCCGATACATGTATGTATTATAAATGGAAGTCTTTATACAGAATGAATATGTATCATGATACCTTATTCTTGATGTTATTTTTAATTTGCAATTTTTCTTGGGTACCGGATAATAGCTAACTTGTGTTTCATGGTTGCAGCAAGTCACAATTTTTATTGACCAACAAGCAGTGGTCCTTTTTTAGAGACAACTTTGACCTTTTATCAAATCAGAAATTTAGTTACTAAACAAAAATTGCCTGGCAAGACCAAGACAAAATGATACCCATAAAAATACAAGTATGTGCAGGTTTTTTTCATACAATCAAAATCATGATGACCATGGATTTGTCATATGTTAGTACTTGGTTGCAAATTATTTCAGTAAATACACCATGCATTTTGTTGTAGATACTAAGTGCAGTATAAACAAATTAAAACCAGACTGCAGATAACTTCATATCCTTCCAAGCTGTGTTTCTTCACCCCCAAAATATGTGTTTGAAATGTAGTTATACAATTTTTATCACCATTATCAGTAAATCAACTTGTCCCATAATGTGTTGAACAGGATGAAATGTGTGGAATTGGATCTAGCAGAAACACTTTAAACAGTTACAGTGAATGAGATGTTTATTTATAATTCAAAGGACTGATGAATGAAATGGGCACCCAGCACATGAACACAGAGTTCAACAATAAATATATCAGAATAATATTGTTGCTGACTGGATATGATCAAAATGTATAACTTTAACAAATAATCATAAATGATCTCACCTGTTAACAGATAAGCTCAATGTATAGAACTGATCAACATATATCACTCATATATAGATTTCTGAACAGATATAATCAATGTATGGAACTTATCAAAGGATATGATTGATATATGGAATTGTCAAGAAAATTGATGTATAGAATTATCAACAAGTGTGATGTATTATTTATCATCAGATAGGATTAATGTATTGATTTATAAAAATATAATGTATCAAAAAGTAGGAACATTATGTGATTGGTAGTCACACACATAGTGATGTTGATTTTTTGGTTTAAAACCTCATATACGCATTGCATTAACAGATATAATGCCATTTATCTCATGGTGTCTAGGAGATGAACACAAGATTCCAATTTCACTGCTCCCGACAAATGGTAAAGGAATGACCTTACATGGTCTGTTACTCACAACCTGCTGACGGATCCTTCATGAACCATCTTAATTCACAGAAACATTGGCAAAAAAATGTTTGGACCGTCATAATGAATTAATTGCTATCATCCTTTGAACCAACATCACTTTTGACTGCACTGTCTAGGTCATACAAAACCCCTAGAGTTTGACAACTCCATGTAACAGCTTAAAATACAATAACTGATCCATGTAATGCATGAGACACATTTGAGTACAAATACAGCACTATATAATGCGCATGCAGGTACATGAATTAATTTCATTAAGCATTGCATATTATTTATAGGAACATCTGTACACGATTTTTTTTGCAGTAGCCATGTTCATACATTAACATGTCTCAGACAAGAATAATCACACTTATAAATAAAATCTCATTATTTAATGCAAACAAGATATACAGTTGAATTCAGCTTGTCTGTACAGCTGTAAAATATCTACCTTGGAACAGACTACATTCTGTCTGATAGCACTGCATTATTGTGACACAGGTCTTTCTACAGAAATTGAGAATAAATTCAAAACATTACTGCTCTGGTGGCCTAGTGGTTAGAGCGTCCGCCTCGGATGCGGGAGGTCGTGGGTTCGATCCCCGGTCGAGTCATACCAAAGACTTAAAAACAAAAATTTTGAGATGAAAATTCCAAGGGAACTGCCAGTCCCCCCCCCCCTAAATAATGTCGATGAAGTATTCTTGTATGTGATTCATGTTTCAACATATAAACAGAGAGGGATGTGTTTAGGAAAGTGACTATTTCTTATATTTTATTTAGCACATAAAATTACACTGTGCTTAGTTGATGTGATATTATGCATGTAGAATCTAGAACTATTGCATACATATTCCATCAGTTTAAAAACAATGTATCAATGTTTGTTTTGTTTTTTTGTTTGTTTGTTTTTGTATTTGTTTGTTTTGTATTATGCATTAGTGATTTTATTAACCTTTTCTGATTCTGATGTGTTAATCGGTAACCAAGTTAAGAAAAGAGGAGAGAAACTTTATATGTTTATTTCAATGTCTGTTTTACAAACAAATCGTAATTCTGAATGACAGTTTAGAACATAAAAGAATGCATTATGTTCATTAGAGTTATGGTGTTGAAAAGAGCAGCACTGGTTTATTATATTTATACTCCATGGATAATACATTTCCTTAATTAAAAGATATATACAATTACATTTTGTCAAGAAGTATAATTGTATGCATGTATTGATGGAAATAGCAATACAAAAACGGCTGTCCCAGATGATGACAGTCACCCTTAAAATGATACACATTTTACACACAAAAACTAACTGAAAAGGAAACAAAGTATATATAAGTGAATATTACTGGTTTCAACACATTCATTTGGGACACACACACACACACACATACACACATGCATATTCATGTATATATTCCTTTAATGTGTACAATACAAGAGCTTTACTTACGGAGATTTGAAAATAATACAAAAGGATGACAAAGAAATAAAATATACATAATTATTACTGTACACATTCATATTTTACAGTAGAATATATCAAAACATTACATAGTGAGGGAAGTGCAAATAAAAACAGCTTTATTTTTGTCTCTAGGTCGTGAATTACTATGTATTACTAAGGGTCTCTCGGTACTTTATCCGAAAACAGTATGGCAGCAGCCGGGCACAGTGATGTCATGGTCTGTTTTTAGCAAAAAGTAGAATTCAGTACAAGAGCCATTAAAAAATAAAATAATAATGCTTTCGGGGTGCCAAGATCGAAGTCCACATTCACAGTGACTCAGACAAGACAAACTTGTGTATGATAAGTTTAGAGTCATTGAGACTTTGTAGATGGCTTGCACTTTAGACAAGAAATTGATTTAGGAGTAAAAGGTTGAACATCAGTAATCTAAAACAACAAATTACAGAACTTACTTGATCAGATACCGCAAGTTCTGGAGGCAAGTCTGATTCCCAGTTCTAGAAGCTCATATTAAAACTGTATGGGGACAGTGTATATTAAATGACAAATGACTTTTCTATTCAGAAAAGATAGAATCATTGTAATCCGACCATTTATCTTTTACTGCAAAAGGCAATGACCTAACAAGTGCATTTTAGCCTCTGAATGTAGTTGACTTTGTTTTCACATATTATGAATTATACAGTACTTTCTCCCTCTGCTTCTTACAGATATTGTATTCTAACTTCCTTTGGTGTGTTGTACATATTGCATACCTACTATAATCTTTCATGCAGACAAGTCAGCCATTTGCTACCTACATGTTATGGATTGATGTTTAAGATTATCCAACTTCTGACAACAAAAATATTAGGATTTTCAACATGTTATAGCTCCAAGGTTCATTGACATTCAAGAGACAAATTAGGAGGCATATTTATTGGTGAAGATGAATTTCAGTTTCATTGGCTCCTGAATTGGCCTCTTCCATTCACATTAGCACACAGGGCTTGTATTGGTCTTTTTGTACATGTGACTCTATTATCATAATCAGCTGGGTTGTGTAAACATACTGTACAACCTCTCTTCATGAGCCACTTACATAGAGAATCATTTTTGATGTTAATGGGAGATGTATGTTTACAGGAGCTAGCTTATATGTGGAAAATACTTTTGGGTAAACATAATCCAGGTAGGATTTGAAAGTTGTCACTTTTAATGGGAGGTGATGAGTGTGTGAGGTTGTCCACATTTGAGCTCTGTTGGTAACTTTTCAGGAGACTATGGTACAAGGGGAGGCTACATGATAATTGATCAATACAAATCAGCTGATCAGTATAAACAGAGCTGGCCCAGTGCTGCCTGCCTTTTATGCTTGAAGCACTTCTGTTGGGAACACTTTACAAGAATCTGTGCATGTGAATCTGTCAGTGCAGTCAGCTGATTTAGTATAAGTGCTTGGCTTTTTGTTTGACATGTATATCATCTTTACATGTGGGAATCTAATCAGCAATGTGCATTGAATATTTCTGATGCAGTGTTTGATTGCAGCTGGCTATAATCAGAGGATAAATCAAAATGAGATCAGCAGTTTAACAGGTAAGTTTACTGTTTAATACTATAGCATAGCTATTGTAGGTTTCTGTTTATCCAGCAGCCTATTAAAATTATGTTAAAAATATTGCCCATTTTGCACAAAATTATATTTTAAATGTATGTATGTATGGGTATGTATGTATGTATGTATGTGTGTGTGTGCTTGTGGATGGGTGGGTGGTGTCTGGGGGTGGGTGGGTAGGTAGGTAGGGTTTAAAACAATCGAGGTTATATAGTGCTAATCAGAAGCAAGGTTGCAGAATTGGTGAAGGCAAAAACTATGCAAAAAACCAGAGGCAGACAATGAAAAGTAAATATGTGCCTTGAGACAAAATATTAAAGGTAAAGACAAGATAACCCATTACTCTGACAAACACAAACATGTTTTTGTTTGTGTGTTTTTATACACAGTAGTACATCAGAGTTATATTATGCTGAGACAGTACAGATATTGCATGCTGCCACTTCCCCATCCCCAACACATCGCTGTCTGATCTCAGCCGCCTTCTGGTCACATTTACGTTATTGTAACCATTAAGCCATAATGGCTTTCATACAAAACAAAGATAAAGGTCAAAGAAGACAAAATTGTTAACATACAAGGTCAGAATTTTCCGATATAAACTGGTCTTTTTAAAAAGTACAAGACCGTAGTTAGAATCTCGTAAAGGGACACGTGACAAAAACCATATTGCCTCCATTATTTAGTTCTTATGACATGCAGGATGATACATTGAGCCTGTTCTTTACCCCGTGCTGAAAAACCAGTTTTGTTGCAACTATCAGTCTTATCTTTCACATCCAAGCCAAGCAAATATCATGGCAATAACAGTTGAAACACATTATGAAATGGGAGAAGAAAAATTGTTGTATGTATTGTGCAGTGATAATCGAATAGTCAGTAGTTCATCCTCACTTGACAGATGTACACATAATAGAAGTATACAATGATATTTAAAGTTGAATCACAGTTATTTAATATCTATTTTATGCTAGGTCATGAAGTACAGGATATTCAGAGAGAAATAATCTTGATATTTCACTGAAATGAAAAAAATACCACTGGCCATCAATATACATGGATAACATGAAATTTGAAGATATTTGTAGCATAGACATTAGTGTGGTCTAGCAGTAAATATGATTACCTCCAGTAAAGATGGCTCAAGTTCAACCCAACAAGGTGCAGATAATTTTTTTTTCTTAATATGCTATTTTACTTTGAATTGGGAAGGAGAATTATGTTACTGTTTATATTGTCTCAGATAATAATCCCAAAACACAACAGAACATAAAGGGTGACCTGACATCTCACAGGATCCAGTCAGAAATTGGGTACTTCAGTCTGTCGCATGGTACGTATTGCTAGCCAATGTATTTGAGCATAAAATGATTTGATCTCTTCGAGTGATTAAGGGATATATTTGATTTTATGGATGAAAAATTTAAATATTTTCACCCACACGAATTAAATCATGTAGCATCTGTTGTTGATTCACAATTGCTATTTTAATCTGTAATTTTTAAAGCTGTTTGTCCAATTTGCACACGATTTTACAGGGTTCATATGATATCAGTACCTTTCAGTTTTTCTCCCTGGATGCCAATCCGCAATACAATATTGCCGATGTTACTAGAAGTAGAAAAAAAATCTTTAAATGACTTGTCAAAAACTACTTGAAAGAATTTGACCAAATTTGAAGTAAAGTAATCATGCATAGATGACTTTCAGTCATATACCAATGTAGATGAGCCACATTCAGTTTTATACAAATGTAGACGAGCCACATTCAATTTTATACCAATGTAGACGAGCCACATTCAAGTTTATACCAATGTAGCTGAGCCACATTCAATTTTATACCAATGTAGACAAGCCACATTCAATTTTATACCAATGTAGACGAGCCATGTTAGATATGGTTGCTGTTACTAACCTGTAAAACAGACCGCACAACAGAATTTGACCTAATTAGAAAGTATCCTGGTATAGATGGTTTTCTTTTTTGTACCCCAAAAATGACATCACTTTGACAAGATACCGGTAGTCATTCCTAAAAGCAGAAATGCTTATGAAATAATTCCATCTCAAAAACAACAATAGAATTTGACCTTGGTGTGAGAGATAGTATTCTGGCATAGATGACTTTGAGTTTTATACAACTGATGCTGCTCCACAATCAGATACGATCATCATTCCTAAAGATTTTAAAACCTCAAAATAACCTTTTAGAATAGGGTTCCTGCATGGTTCTGGAGTTCTGGATAATGTCTCAAATATGAAAATTGCTTTTCCAGGTCTTGAAAATATCTGGAAAAATTGAAAAATGACTAAAAAGTCTTGCATTTTAGTTATTACATACATCTTAACCCTTTAGCTACTACAGCTGTTGTGCAGTTTCACTACTGCTGAGTGCTATCATATCAGTTACTGAGACTGCTGAGGCTGGTTGCTGGGCTGAATACTAGAGCTTCATCATGGCCGACTACAGAAACTGACAATAAAAACATGGTTACATTTATATTCATTATTTCATTAGTTTTTGCTGGATTTCAGTGAAATAAAAAACAGCTTACCTTGTATAGTGTCTGTTATTCATATATTTCCACTTTATGTACTCAACATCCCATCATACAAGAAATCCCAGTCATGTAAACTGTTTTGAATCTCACAAAATAAATCCAACATTTACATTTCAGGTCTTGCTTTTTGGTCCCCAATTTTCTTGGCATAATCGTTCGTTTCTTTCTCAAGCTTTTCCACCAGACATTCAGGAGAAAATTTGAGAAAAAAAATCTTTCTCATTGCTTAGTGGTCCAAGCTCGTTTGTTGAACTAACATGAGAATCATCATTGATCCTGAACACGGCGTGGTCATCACTCCATTGTGCAAGTGGGACTATGTCCTCCTCATCATCCGATTCAAAATCACTTACATCTGGTGTTGAAACGGGACTAACATCAATATCTGATCCATTTTCTAAGAATGATCCATTTTAAACTCTGCAATATCGCTTGCACTGAACCCTTCAAAGTCGCTTATATTTTAATCGGAATCCATCTCTGTTTGTCTCAACTACACGTGTTTCGTAAATTGCGGGAAAGCCCTTCTGGTGTGTCTAAATTTAACCTCTCAGCTTTCAAACTTGTATCAAAATGTTGAGTAAACAGTCCTCTCATTGGTTATGATAATCAAAAATATGTGAACTTCTGTACTTTTCAACCAATCAACGTTTAGATAACATAGTGGTCGCGTCCACATAGATGCGACACTGGGGTTTTGAGTACTGCTGAACTATACACACATAAGCGACACTGGGGTAGTAAACGAGGCTTATCGACACTGCATCTATGCATCAGTGGGGTTCAGGAGCTATTTACAGGTGATGCTTAGATGCGGCAGTTGTAGCTAAAGGGTTAATTGGAAACCAATTATGTTACTGCTCTTTTGCATTTGGGAGAAGTTTAGTTTTAGGAGGTCTGGAAATTTTTATTTTTGGGTATGGAAAAGGTCTGGAATCTATTTTTAAATTTGTGGCAGGAACCCTGTTAAAATCATTCTTCAGAATTTAAACAAGTTCAACAGAAAACATTTGGAATTCAACTGAATACTTGACATAACTCCTTCCAAAATGAGGGGCATCTCCTCTCCATCCAGGCATTCACTGAAATATCACACGCATGCAAAATTATTATTGAAAATTTAAAAATTTTCCATTTTTTTCACACCTTGCTTCCTGTGTAGTATACACTGCCTGCATTCATTTGACTCTAAGATGATCTAGTTTCTAATTTCAGTGCCCCTTTGATTCTGTCAGCAGGGTTGGTTGGCTTTAGTGTTTGAAGCTTGTCCACATTGATTATACAGTGTGCTTAGACATAATTCTGAAAAAAAATTAAAGTGATAAGTTGATTATGGTTGGATTACTCAAGAGCTCAATCATCATGAAACAGGGTCCATTTGTCTTTTGTGTTAAAGTTTGTTGAGAATTCTAAATGTGTAATATCTCCCAAAGCTAAAATGCCAAAAATCTAAGCAGTTGAAATATCACATAGTTAAGTGAGGGATTGAAAGGGAATTTCATTTCCTGGAATCAAGTTCGAAGGACATGAACATGCATTCTACCCTTCCTGTAACACTGATTTTAATCTATGTTGGCAAGATTGACATTATGTGCCATGCAGAAGCCTGCAGCATATTAAATGCCACAACAAATACACCATCACTAATATCCATGTTCACAGAATTTGCATCAAATGTAGATAAAGATGTTTGCCAAATACTGTTTGCTGACTTTATAGCCACACATAATCTCCCATTTGCTTTAGCAAATCTAGTCAAAATATTGTTCCTTGAATTGGAAATCCCACTAAAATCCTCATAAATGGACAGAAAAAAAATACTCTCCACACTATGACACTTGCGTCATCATGGGATAATAAAGACAACATAAACCACGATAAAAAATTTACCATTTTCATTCAAAATGCCTCTTTTGAAGTCAAAACTCCTCACAAAAAAGTAGAGAACTTGAATAACTTCTTCAAAAATGCAACAACAGAATTTGACCATATTTGACAGAGTTGAAGCTTGAAGGCCTTTTACATTGATACAGTGTCAATATTGCTGTCAAAAATGTCTGCTCCTACTAAAGTTGCAAAACATTTATGCATGTACAACTTTGTCTCCAAAGAGCACTTAACTGAATTTTGACAAACTTGGACAGAAGGCATCCTGATATAGAGACCATTTATATTATTGGTTAAATGATGCTGAAGTTACATTAGGCTCCACCATTGTTATGGTTGATTTAAGGTTGACTGAATTGAATGCATCTCACTCATTGCCATTGTTATGCTTTGATCTTAAGTTGACTGAATTGAATGCATCTCACTCATTGCCATTGTTATGGTTGAATTTAGGTTGACTGAATTGAATGCATCTCACTCATTGCCATTGTTATGGTTGATTTTAGGTTGAGTAAATTGAACTCACCCCACTCATTGCCGTTGTTATGGTTGATTTTAGGTTCACTGAATTGACATGACGCCCTGCTAACCTCCGACAAACATGCGGTATTTGGCCAAGAAATATGTTTCAACTTAAGTGAAATGTTTATTGAAAATGATTTGTATTGTTCTTGAAACTGTAAAATTTCAAAGTTGCATACATTATACTGCAGTAGACAATATTTATATTTGTTGTTAAAGTTTGTATAGTAATAATCTAAGTATGTTATTTCCGTAATTAATAAAAATCAGTTTTAAAGCTGCTCGAGAACTTATTTGTGTACAAGGAAATTCGCTCCAAAAGATGCTAATGTATTTAGTATATAATCTTATCCTTATTAATTTTATCTGGTATATGTTCATGTTGCCTTGTAAGTATATGAATTAAAAATTAACAACAAAATAGTAAATAATTACTGTTTAGAAGTATACTGTTGTACATAATATTTTTGAAGTTCTACTATGTTCCGCAGATGGAATTTTGATCACTGATGTATGTTAATGTAAATATGTAAATGCGTGCCAGATATATGGGATTATATTTATCTGATTTTAGGTTGACTGTATTGATTTCACCCCACTCATTGCTAGTGTTATAGTTGCTTTTAGGTTGACTGAATTGAATACATGTCACTCACTGCCATTGTTATGGTTGATTTTAAGTTGATTGAATTGAATTCATCTTGCTCATTGCCATTGTTATGCTTGATTGGTTCATGTTTTAATTATTTTGAATAAACCAGAAAAGGTACAGATATTTGTGTCCCATGTTTGTCTATTACACCACTTTCTGACCTGGTTATATCCTTTGAGCCCCATTTTTCTCATTTCCCGACTGAACACTGTGATACAAAATGAAACAATTGTTTTTGTAATGTGCAATCAACAGCATTGGAAGAAATTTCTTGCAGAAAGCGCCTTATTGACTCAGACTTCTTGGCCATTTACTTGTGCAGTTGATCATTAGGCAGATATCAGTCAGGTGAGCAGTCTTTGAAGGAAATGGAGAGAGCTGCAGTCTATTTTTATTTAGAACAAAAATATTCATGGTTTGCTGGATTATGCTCTGATTTCACAAGACCCTTGGCACTATTTAGAAAAACTAGGTAACTATTGAAGATTTGTCTGTTGCCATAGAAGGACCTTTTCACTGATGTGTATGGTAGCACACTTAAAAGAAAATTGAAAATATTTGTGCTGAAATGACATGGTTGAGAGAGTGAGAACTGTGTGGGAGGAAATCTTATTGACTAGAAATTGCTGCACAGTACACCCCCTCATCCTGTTATCAAGCAACACAAGCAGTCTCAACTGATGAACTCCATTTAAGTTTCTCTCAGACAAGTTAAAATTACTGGTTGATTATAAACGTGTGTGCCTTCTGGTTCTTGGCACAGTTTAACTTCTTTCCTTGATATAGAATAACTAGGAAGTGTATTTTATCATTTTCTGTAGTAGATTTGCTACTCGCAAAATGATATACTGTTTAATATGTACTCATACTTGATACATAGATTATCCAGTTAAAAGGAAGTCTCTTTGTTTATTGCCTTTTGTTCTCCACAAAATATGCTGCTTGTGTAAATTCAGATGTCCAAATTGTATGCAAGCTAGTGTTTTTGTGCAGGTCTGTGTGTGTGTGATTTGGATTTTTAATGTAGCTTTAACATTTTTTCAGTCATATCGCTACGATGTCTGCATTGTGACAGTTTATAGTGATGCCTAGCACTGGGGCATCATGCTGTACACATGTAGCATGATGTCCCACCCATTCACATTATCCTGGCACCAGGCCGACCAGTCCTAACACTAACCTCTTAATGCTGAGCACCAAGCGAGGCAGCTGTTGGTACCATTTTTATAAGTCTTTGGTATAACTTGGCCGTGGTTTGAACCCATAACCTTCCGCATCCAGGGCTGATGCTCTAACAAACTAGGTTACTGGATTGGTGTGCAGGCTTGTAACTGAGACATTTTGAAATAACCAGCAGAAGGATCTAAATTTAAATGAAGCAGGAAAAGGTTTCACTTCTTTTCCCAAAGTATCCAACGGGCTTCAAAAATTAAAAAATAATCATTTTATATAATTCTTTTAGCTCTACTTGTTGTAGACCAGGAGAGCTTATAGGATGATCTTATCACTGCATGGATGATCATGTAAACTGCCATGCTGCAGACATCATAGCGATATGACAGAAAAATTGTTAAAGCTATTTTAAAAATCCAAATCACACACACACACACACAGACCCACACAACATACACACTGTTACGTATCGGCTCGTTCAAGGTAACACAAAGAGTGACTACAACAAGCTTTGTAAATTTTAACAAAAACAATTTATTTCCCTAGAAAACACGGTGAAAAGGTAAACAGATGAAACAAGACTTACGATTTACGAAGAAGATCCAAAAATATGTTCTAAATTTGTGAAAACACATAAGTCCTGTGAATAAACAGTTCTAATTTGATATAGTCTGAATCTCAGTTCCGTTCCAAGATGGCGGATGATGACGTCAGACGAAGGCTGACACACAATGTCCAGAATTTTTACTGTAAAGCACAGTTGTATTGTTCTGTTCCAATTTAGAAATAATTTCAACAAATGTCTTTGTCCAAAGCCAGTAGTGTTGTTCTCCAGGGAAAATAATTATTTAGAAAGCAGATGAAATACAGCTACCACCACTAACAACACACATGTTGATTTACATACGCACGAATGGACAAACACCTCTTTCCAGCACAGAAATACCTTTTCCTTAAGGTATTAGAAACTCTATAAGATATTATGATGTGACTCAAGTATAACTGACTACGACTATGACTGTCACTATCTTACAGATAACTAAGCATATAAAAGAAACTAATACGTCGTTTCATGTACACACGCACGAAGGACATGTGTGATTTCGCAATCCATCTGGACATTACGAAAGCCTAAACAAGTATCAGCCAACCATTTACATAGCTACTGCTGAATGTTTACTTGCGACGAATTTACTATCATACAAAGCTCGTGCTTACACGAGTCACATTTATGTTTTAAATAAATACGATGTTTCTAACAAACTATTAGACCCATGCAAACATAATCATCATAATAATAATAATTACATTTAATGATGTAAAAATGAAATAAAAATGAAACAAAGAATTAGAAGAATTTAAATTTTAACACACGTAATTTAACTACAGGGTCGTAACAGTACACACACAAAGACACACACACATATACACATACACACAGACAGACTGACTCAGATACTGTTCTTTTAGATATTAGTATGACTGTCATCAAATACATCTTACACATACCCTCATATAGTTTCATGGACCCAATCAGTCATCAAATGCTCTCACACATACCCTGATATTGTTTTGTGGATAACAGTATGACCTAATCAGTCATCAAATACCTCTCACACGTACCCTCATACTGTTTTGTGGATAACAGTATGACCCAATCAGTCATCAAATACCTCTCACACATACCCTCATATTGTCTCATGGATAACAATATGACCCAATCAGTCATCAAATGCCTCTCACACATACTCATACTGTTTCACGGATAACAGTATGACCCAGTCATTCACCAAATACATCTCACACATACCCTCATACTGTTTCATGGATAACAATATGACCCAATCAGTCATCAAACACCTCTCATACATGCACTTGTACTGTTTCATAGATACTCTATTAGTATGACCCAGGACCCAGTCAGTCATCAAATACCTGTCAACACAGACTCAGATACTGTTTTATAGTTATTAGTACAACCCCGAGTCATTCAATACCTACCCTGATGCAGTTTTATAGATAATAGTATGACTGGGTCAATTTATCAAATACTTACATTCATGCACAGATCGGTCCATTTCAAGTGTTTTGCCCACTTCTGCAGTGTTAGATAACAGAGCATGCTATATGCTTTATTCAGCTTAAACTATTGAGAAAAGTTGTCATAATTGTCAAACTTTTTCATGGTGGCGTGAAATATTTAACTTCTAAATTTAAAAGCTTTTCTGTGAAAATGGGTTGTAATTTATCTAGCTTTGATTGGCATTGTTGTCTGAAGTCACCACAACTTGTAAAAGCTGTGTGTAATCTGCATGTCAATATAAAAAGGCCTTAAGGAAGATTGGTCATTTGATCAAATGAACTTTTTCTTTTAATAAAGTCTTTATTATTATTATTATTATTATTATTATTATTATTACTGTTGTGTAAGACTTGAATAGATCCTGTAGGTACTCTGGTACATGTAGACATTTGTATACAAGAACTGCATGTGAAAATCGATGCATTGTAAGCCTTTTAGGTCTCTAAAATGTGCTCTTGATGAATAGCCAATCAAAGCACCTAAAAAATAAGACATGCCACCCTGTTCAGATGTTTGTAAACCTAATATTTGGCATGTTTGATTCAAATAGTCGGACTGTAATTCAGAGTTGGATGATGTCTGTCAGTTTTGTCATTATAAAGAAGGAAATGAAGAAAATCCAGATGCAGGTGAAAGATTCTCAGATACCAAGTCTCTTGGGTTTACTAATTCCTCAGGTCATTAATTTGTTAATTTATTGTAACTTATATTATGAATTCATTTGTTTTAGTTCAAAAGAGTGTGTGTTTTGGAATTTTAACATAGCTTTAACAGTTTTTCAGTCATATTGTTACAATGTCAGCAGTGAAACAGTTTATAGTGATGTCTAGCACTAGGTCATCATGCTGCAGACATGTAGCATGATGTCCCACCCAGTCACAATATCCTGACACCAGGCTGACCAGTCCAAATACTAACCTCTTAATGCTGAGCACTTAGCTAGGCAGCTGCTAGTACCATTTTTGTAAGTCTTTGGTATGTCTCGGCCGGGGTTCAAACCCACAACCTCCCGCATCCAAGGTGGATGCTCTAACCACTAGGCCACTGGAGCGGTCTTTAGTTCAAAAGAAAATGTAAGAATTCAGATTTTTGTTCTATAATTGATCAGTAGTATTCTGACATTCATGATATAATCAGATTTAAGAGTTTTTGTTTGCTTTTGAGACTTTTCACTTTTGCAGTTTTGTTTCAGTGGTCGTGTTTTCTTTTTAAATTAAAGGTTTGTTTACTTAACAGTTAACAAATTGGCATTTTTGAACGGTGAATTAAACAAAATGGAAGCAAAATATCTCTGGGTTGTATTGGATTAGTACATAAAATGGGTTAGAAAGGGGAAAGAGTTTTGTATATGCCAGACATAAGGCAGAGAGCATTGTTACTGGTATGTTGTTTGCCAATCTGTATTGCCAGTTTGGTTTCTGAACAGTAACTCATGAGTTATCCCCTGTGTACAGTTACAAAACTTATAAATGGCTTGCACTGAGGCTAAAGGAAGCACTCTTGATTACAGTGTCAGAAGGGTCAAAGGTTGTGGTCACTGTTACTGAAAAAAAGAAAATAGCACCTGCATAATAACTTGAGTTCTCCACCATCATTTGTTTCCAAACTTTGTGGATGGTATGTACATGCAGGGACTGAAAAGTCTGTTTATGACTTGCTGGTTCAGGACCTGTAGGATTCTACACTGCCCAGGTCCCTATAAACCAAGCACTGGACTGTAGGATCCTACACTGTCCAGGTCCCTATAAACCAATCATTGGACCTGTAGGATCCTACACTGTCCAGGCCCATATAAACAAGCACTGGACCTGTAGGATCCTACACTGCCCAGGTCCCTATCAACCAATCATTCGACCTCTAGGATCCTACACTGCCCAGGCCCATATAAACCAAGCACTGGACCTGTGGGATCCTACACTGTCCAGGCCCACATAAACCAAGCACTGGACCTGTAGGATCCTGCACTGTTCAGGTCCCTATAAACCAAGCATTGGACCTGTAGGATCCTACACTGTCCAGGCCCATATAAACCAAGCACTGGACCTGTAGGATCCTACACTGCCCAGGTCCCTATCAACCAATCATTCGACCTCTAGGATCCTACACTGCCCAGGCCCATATAAACCAAGCACTGGACCTGTGGGATCCTACACTGTCCAGGCCCACATAAACCAAGCACTGGACCTGTAGGATCCTGCACTGTCCAGGCCCCTATAAACCAAGCATGGGACCTGTAGGATCCTACACTGTCCAGGTCCCTATAAACCAAGCATGGGACCTGTAGGATCCTACACTGTCCAGGCCCATGTAAACCAAGCATTGGACCTGCAGGATCCTACACTGCCCAGGTCCCTATAAACCAAGCATTGGACCTGTAGGATCCTACACTGTCCAGGCCCATATAAACCAGGGGTCTCAAACTCAAACCACCCTGAGTGCCGCATGAGGGCATTTTCTATGGCCCAAGGGCAACACCACCTTAGTTTTCTCTCATGACACCATGTGACGACAATCATTTTGCGGGCCACAGGATATGGCTTGGCAGGCCGCATGTGGCTCGTGGGCCCATATAAACCAAGCAATGGACCTGTAGGATCCTACACTGCCCAGGTCCCTATAAACCAAGCACTGGCCCAGTGACTCAATCTGATATGTGAATATTTGCTGCAGTGCATATTTCATAAACCAAAGATTGGAAAATATTTACAAAATTAATGCCAACAGTTTTATTTAGTATTTTTTATTTATCTATTCACCAGACATAATGTCTCAAATTGATTCATTGACACTTACTGTGATTTATAATTTTAAAAACCTGTTTAATATGCAGTTTTTTCCTTATATTTCTTGTATGATAATGAAAATCTCAACCATTGAAGCCAAATACTTTACTAGGAGCAGCCTTGTAATGGATTTCCTAACGGTTGTCAGTATTCAGCAGTCAAGTAAGAAAGGGAGTCAGCACCAACTTCAGTTTCTTGACAGAAAGAAAAAGATGCACAGTTCTCACTTTATTTTCATGGTAGTGGGTATTCTTTTCGATCTGTATATATTTTTGCTGTTCAGCGGTGCTACAGGTTCTACTTGGTACATGGTGTTGCAGATGTTTATAAATCAATACAGCGCAAACTCCTCTGGAACATTTGGTAAGCTAATGTTCTAGATGCACGGTTCTAGTGGAGGTTGAGAAAGATCAAGTTTAGACTGGTGCTTTGGATATTGGTTGCTAAATTTACCAATTTTGCATCATCAAGCCACTGGGATTATCAGGCCATGACCTGCAGAAAGAAAGAAGTCTATTAATTTTTGAATTAAAACACAAGGTCACTATGACTGAATCATGGTTAAAAAATCTGATAGCCTGATACACTGGGCTACTTCAAATCTCTATCATGTCCCTCCTGTATTCTAAGTGAATCGCCAATCAAGCCTGTTAAAAAGATGGGTATTTGTGACTTTTAAAAGCCCCCAATACAATGTTTTCACCCAGAAGGAGAGATCATTACATTTTATTTTTTTAATTTAGTTCAAAGAGTTTGTAGCCATTGATTCATTTCATGCAGAGTGCCTTTGTATTGTGAAACATCCACAATGCTATCACACAAAACAAATTGCAAATAGTAGTGACAAACAAGAATTTAAAGACACTAAATTACCTACTTGTTTTGCTGTGCCATAAAACACCAAACCAAAACCATAACATTCTGGCAATTAATACATCCTCAGATAAATTGTTACACTGATCAATAACAATCGTATTTGGAGTGAACAGCTTGACTCTAATCTCTATGTGTATCATGTGACAGCATATCAGGGTCCAGTCTTTTCACATCTAAGATGGCTTAATGTGTAAGCAAATAGAAGATACATTTGTGAGTCCTTATTTGCATGTTTCTTATGAATGCAGTCAGTTTTTGCATAGCTTTGGAAGAGAAAAAATGCTTCATTATCATGTATCTTTTTAGTACCGACTTGCACATGAATAGTAATATCTTTTTTCTATACATTGCATGCCTTTACCTATTTTAGCATTGGTAGAGGATTGATTATGGTTTGGCTGATTTTATATATGTATGTATGTATGTATGTATGTATGTATGTATGTATGTATGTATGTATGTCAGTAGCAACAGTTGCCAATTTGAATCAATGAAAAATCCCCCCCCCCTTTTTCAATATTCTCCTTTTTTTCTGGTTTCCAGCCTTGCTAAGTGCAGCATAGTGCATTTATGGTTTTCAGTATAATTTTGCAGTAACTAGTTACAAAGGGAGAAAATAGTGTTGTGGGAAATATAACTGTTTTCTTGTATAGTGAAGCCAATTTTGACAGATTTTTTTTTGTTTGTGATTGGTGACTATGCTGTGCTGAAACATTGGAAATTACATGAAACGTATTTGACCCAATGCTTTCAAAAAGCTCAGGGATATTCTTATACGGTTCATAATGTATTGTCACAAGTTTGTAATGCACTTGTGCATCTATGCTATTAGATACAGAAAACATGGGTCAATGATATTCATTAGGGTATGTCATGTGCCCCCTACACGTAATTATTACTAACCCCTGAGAAGGATGAACAATTAAAAGGTTAAGTAGCTCCGAGCCCCAGTCAGTAAAGTCGACGGTCTAGGTGTTAAATTGTAAAATTAATAAGTTGAAAGGTATAACAATTTAATAAACTATATCACAGTATTCCACAATTACAGGACAGTTTTTCAGTGCAATTGCTTCCAATCACTACACAACCTATCCAAATTGCCAATTATTTCATCCCTCGAAATTAAAGTTGAGAGTGTCCTTCCTGTGTCCTTTTTATGTTACTCATCTTAACTAATGCCTTGTAGTCCTTTCCCGACTCTCCTTGTCGTTACTTTCGGTACCCTCATTTCTGTTCTCTCGGCCTCCTTGTCGGTGCTTCCAGTACCCTGGTTTCCATTTTCTCTCCCTCCTTGCCAGTAGTTCCAGTACCCTCACGTCCGTTCTGTCTGCTCTCCTTGCTGGTATTTCTGGTACCCTCGTATCCATCTCCAGCCCTCCTTCCTCGCACAACTGCCTATCTCTATGTCTTTTGTTCTCCATGTCTTCTCCTCTCTGATCTTCGGATGGGGTCCATTCCCACCCGGAAAGCTTCCTCAGAAGCCTTTGTTCCAATTTCATCCAAAGTTCCTAGACTAACTTCCCACTCTTCAAATGAGCACACATCTTCGGCACTCAGATCGCAGTCTAGTTTCTCCAACTTCCTACAATCTGCTTTCACCAATGTCCAGATGTGCAGCAATTCTTTCACAATGGATTAAACAGAATAATGTCTGCCTGCTTGAGAAACTCAACCAAAATTCGATTATCATAGTTCTGATTGGATACCGGTGGTCTCTTTGAAAACAGTCTGGGGCGGCATCACTGAAGTGTTGCAGTGTCTGGTTTCTGGCCTCCAAGCCTAAGCCGACCAGTGATATCACTGCTAATTGCAAACAGAGTTTCTTGCCCTGTGGTAACTTACTTCAAAGGAAAGAACCATGCATTTGAAGTTAATGCAATGGCTAATTCACGGTCAGGTATTTTGTTTCAGAATCGGTCTAAAGGTGAAATAGTATATAACACGTATTGACATTACCCAAAGTACTTTGGATTACGAATTCTATCAGAAGACATTTATAAATATGAACAGGAATCGTTAACAAATTTTCTCACACAACGTGACAGTGTATATAGTGTGCCAGCACAGTTAGAATTTTGATCATGCTTGGGGCTGTGACTAAGGTTAGAGTGATTTTTGTTGATTTTTCATAAAATTTAAATTACTTCTGAGCTCTGTGCCTCAAACTGGCATAGGTGATCAATAACACATTTGAACTAGAGCCCCTGGGTGATATCCTGGGACATTTCCCAACTCCCAAGAACTCGGCCCATGCTCAGAGCATAGAAATTGAGATCCCCAACTCGTATATCTATATCTATATATATAATCTTTACTACACATGAAATAAAAATTTATATTTGCATCTGACTTTAATCCCTTGATCCATCCCAACCCACAGCGATGTAGCTCATGGCTTATAATTTGAAATCTAAAGTGGTCCATATCAATAACCATATATACCAGTGGTTCCCAAAGTGGGTGTACCGCCCCCGTGGGATTGCTGAAGGGACGCTAATGCTGAATTATGCTTTGAATGGGGTAAGGTAACGGGTGCTGAGGATAACCAAGAGGGCAGTGGCCCGAATAAGTTGGGCCTGAAAAGATGAATGTATACATATGGCTGGTTTATCCTTAGATAAAAGGGCATAGCCCCTGTGTCACAGCATGGCAGCTCTTAAGAACTTCACCCAGTAAGGAGGATTTTCCCTTCAGAGAAACATATTTTTGTATAATGAGCTATTTTCATTACATGTATTTATTTATAAAAGTTAAAAGGCACTGTGTAGAAAGGCAGCGACTCTGTGAAGTGGCTGCTTAGAATGGACGTCCTTGTATTTTCACTGATTTTAACTTCTCTATTATTTATATAACTTTTAGGATTATCATTAGTGACAAAAAGGTTAACATTTTTTTCTCACGATACAAGGGTCATTAGTTGTCTTGAGTGTTAGATTCATTACTTTAATGGATACATTTGCCATGGCAAGACCGTCTTTTCAATGGATACATTATTTTGCCCTAGACTTGATGCTACCTCAGCCTAGGCATGCATGAGCCAGGGTAGTTGAGTTGGCAGAGTGTCAGACAACTCATAATACAAAGGTTGTGGGTTCGATACCAGCCCGGGTCGGCTGTCTTGGCATATCCTTGAGAAAGGAACTTGGCCTCCATTTCATGGGCATGATATTGACATTAATCTGTTTAAATTGCTGTTAAAACTAGCAAAAATGAAAAATGAAATCAACCTAGGATTCCACTTGGATAGGATTAATTAGGCATTGGCATCCTGGTGGTGAGAATTCATATCTGTATAATAGTGTCTGTCATCTTGACCAGTTATATATTGCTTGCATACGTAAAGAATTAGTTACATTGGTTAATACAATAACTTTTATTTGAAAAAAAACATTGCACAAGAAAATATCCTTATTTTTTTGTGCTTATATATTATTAGAAATTGATGTAATTAAGTCTGATTCGTCTTTTACAAGTTTTGGTACTTGATTGCTCCGACTGGGACCAGTTTGGTACTTGATTGGTCCGACTGGGACCAGTTTGGTACTTGATTGGTCCGACTGGGACCAGTTCATTAGTTCTGATAGTGACATTTAGAACAAAGCTTCCACTCCTGTCTCTTGCTGTAACTTGAAAAATATGATCAAAGATTTATACAGTCATATCTATTTCCAATTTGTTTTTTGTTACATTTATGTACATTTTTCGTGGATGGTAGGAGATTAAAATATGGTGGTTTTTTCCCCTTTACCTGCAAACTTGTACTTTCTACTTATAATATTTGCATTTTCTTGTTGAATGAAATAAAGTACTGATAGATGAAACTGGGCAAATAATGGCTGTTTTCATTCATAAATGTGCACAGATTATATTAGTTTGCTGTGTGAATAATTTTGTAGTCAGATATCGGATGTGTGAACTCGGTAGTTTGGACTGGGATGTTTCATTTGTGTTTGGATTTTAGACACTGAATGTAACATTTTTGCATAGTTTCAACACAGAAATAAAGAGAAAAGACAAAATTTTCTGCATTTTTACATTATGTTTCCTTTCCTATGCAGACACCATCACACACTCAAGATTGAGATGTATTCACTCTGTATACTGTCGCCATACATGCCAACCATTATGCTTTTGGCTTAACCATTATAGTTTTTTTTCACCAAATTATTTTGGGGTTGACATTTATCATTATGTGTTGCCATTGATTTGACTCTTGCCAAAAAATAACTTGCATCTAATGCAGTTAGACCATAGTACACACTTATTTCCATTTGCAGTATAACTACATGTACAAATGAAAAACAAACACCAGAACTGTAACCAGTGTTCTTTATTTGTAAAAGATAAACATTATGTAATAATGTTTTATTTGCAGACAGGGTTATTATGCAGCCTAATTTATCTAGACTGCTTCCATCTGGCATTCATCATGCTAGTTACATTAGTAAACAATTGAGATATTAATTTTCGTGAGAAAATACTTTGGAAAAATAATTTTCATTTTCATGCAGATTCTGTGGAAACAAGCAAAGTCATTATGTTCTGATGTAAGAAAGTTGGATAAACAATGATATTATCTATCTTAAGCAAAGTAAACCATCACCATGGCATCAGACCCTCTTAACAACACAAACCATCACCACCCCACTTGTCTTGGCATCAGACTCACTTGACAAAACAAACCATCACCACCCATCTGTGCATCAGATCCTCTTGACAAAACAAACCATCACCACCCATCTTGGCATCAGATCCTCTTGACAAAACAAACCATCACCCATCCATTGTGGCATCAGACCCTCTTGACAAAACAAACCATCACCCATCCATTGTGGCATCAGACCCTCTTGACAAAACAAACCATCACCCATCCATTGTGGCATCAGACCCTCTTGATATCACACCCATTCATCTTGGCATTGGACCTTCATGTCACAACAAACCATCATTATTCCTCCATCTTGGCATCAGAACCTCTTGACAAAACGTGGGCACCCACCCCATGAATTTGAAAAAAACTTGAATCGATTAAATCCTTTATGGAATTTCTGCTTATAGTTTGAAAGAGGTGGTTCCAATTATCGAAACATTTTATATTTACTTTGATGGAGTCTTTACATGCATACTCTTGGTTTGGTATTTTATGGGAGAGAAAAACAAGGAGGTTATTGAGTGCCAAGGCAGTTGATAAATAAAATATCTTGAGAAAAGTACTTGCTATGGTAGTCAGCCCTGGGTTGAACTGATGGTAGGAGTGAACAGATGGCAAAATGCTTGTAATATCTAGAAAAACAGCACAAAAGAAAGAAAACAAATATTATATATAGATTGTAGGATTATTTTAAGTAGTAGAAACAAGAAGATAGATTGCCAATTATAAGGACTGCCAGCGTTGAAGTAGAGCAATGACCCTGTTTATTCTGGTTTACAGGAGATAATATTGATTCCAAATGAATCAAAGACAGCAATTTGTAGAATGAAAATCCACTTAGACATCAATTGGGCCTGAATGAAGAATAGCAGATGTCTTGCTGCAATGATGATAGGTAGGTAGTACACAAGGCCCACACAATTCCACCACCTATCCTATGGTAGTGTGTGTGATGTTATCAGGACTTGCATCTGCAAGCTTTCACCATATACACCAAGTACAGCTTCCTACATGATACAAGCATGCAATAGTATCATAATAAAACAGTGGGTTGGTGAAGGCTCAATGAACATAACATTTTATGAATTAACTGCAGGGATTTGGCACCAATCCCTGTTTAGGATCAAAGTAACAGTTGTTTTGTTGGCATACTAGTTGGACTTTCTTGAGTTAGCAAGATCATTAGTCTTGGAATCTTTTGGTTACTTGGGATTTTATGTAGAAACATGTTGTATATATTGTTAATATGTAAACAATCATTTCTACTATTACCATTTTTTTAAGGCAGGCTGAAAGACATTTCATTTTGTATCCGTTCAGGCATGTGTATTTGTGTATTCATTTAGGTATATGTGTTTGTGCATGTATCTACTGATACAAGTTTTAAGGAAAAGACAAACTGCATGCTTTTGTACAAGTTTTTGAAAGGTTCTATAACATTGTCATGCTTATATATTATTGAGAAAGATTTGAAAAATTTTGGATTGTTACACTGTACAGCTTAGAAATATGGAGGGTACATTTTACATGCCTTTTTCTTCTGTCCATTCATCCATCCATCCATCCAGGTTTGAACACCGGCCAAGTTATACCAAAGACTTATAAAAATGGTACAAACAGCTGCCTCACTAAGTGCTCAGTGCGCATGCGCACGCGCGCGCGCGCACACACACACACACACACACACACACACACACACACACACACACGTAAATGTCATGTTATTTACTTTTATACTAATTAGGCCTTTTCCAAAAAGGTGCAGATACAGAATTTATTACAGGTTGTTCTGTATTCATACATTCATGTGTCCGTTCATTCATTTGTTTATTCATTAATAACAACAATAACACCTAAGGTCCCAAGAGCAGGGGGACAAACAACATTTTAGAAGGACAAGGGAAAATAGTAAATAGTAATTAATTCACTATTAGTGCTGAAAAATGAGCTAATATTATTTGCTCTTACAGTTTTGTAACCTTAACTTTGTCATCTGCTTTTGTAATTACCGTAACTTCTCATCATGTGTTCAAGTAACTCCTGAAAACATTGACATATTTGAATATCATGCTCACATACCAAAGTTGCCATTTCCTTTTCAGATCTTGCTTTCATTTGACTCGAGTAGTTGCTCATTCATTATTCACCAGCATTAATTTTAATCCGGAGGTAAATAAATTGTTGTTTCCATAGATGTGCCTTCAAACATGAAAAAATGTTATACAAGTGACTTTTACATTGCAACTTGACACTTCCACAAACCTCTAAAGAGAATATGGGTCTTTGCTACGGTATATTGAATTCAGATGGCCCCATGGGCAACCATATATTGAAGAAATGTGGCCCAGTGGGCTAAAATAATGCAGGGTCTGGGTTACCATATATTGAAGACAGGTGGCCTATTGAGCTTTCATGAAATATAATTTTTCCAAAATGCACATAAAAAGAACTTTGCAAAAGGTAGTCACTGATGACAATGAAGAAAGTGAAGGGAAAGTCTTGAAGCAGACAGTCTGAAGCTTTATGAATTAACTGCAAGGTATAAATTTTTAAATTTGTGAGACCCTGTTTGTGTACATTATTTTATTTTTATTATATCCCTATAAATTTTCTGCCCAAGAATGTGCCAGAATATTACCATCAAATCCCAAAAGTAGGGAAACAGTTCTGTTGTCTTCTTATTCCATGTGGCCTTGCTCTAGGACAAAGCTAGATCTACCTCAAGGTTTCTTGGTTACAGCTTGGTTACAGACATAAAGAACTATTCCATAGCCTCACTTGACATACAAATGGACATGAGTAGAATTTTGTTTGACAAATCTTTATTATCCGGCTCCAATGGTTTTGTTCAATCCTGCTGTAAACTAGCCATCATTCGCATGCCATTGGAGCGTCTCACAATGTTCTGCCAGAAATGGTTCGAACACTACCTACTCTCATCTGATAGAAACTTTCATATTTATTCAGTTGGTGATACATTCTGTGATGCAAAGTTGGACAACTGCACGATAGCTGTAAATCATATATATATATATATAATGGGTCTGCTTTTGGATTGCCCGTTTTTTCTTGACTTTAGTGTACAGTTTTCTATTTCATGTGAGGAGTCCCAAAATCATGCCATTTTATCAGTTAGCTATTATTGGTGAAGAACTGCAGCTTTAAGAAGGGAGATACATATCTGATAAACTTACTGTGGGAAGTAATTTCTTTTAACCTAAGGAATATCAAATGTTATATGATGCTTACAGTATTTTTATTTGTGATCTCTCTCTCTCTATATATGGCATATATATATAGCAGTATATATACATACATACATCCCCCCAAAAAAAAAAAAAAAAAAAAAACCCCTGCCTACTTGCCTACATTTACGTGGTGAATTTGAAATTTGCTAGTTGGTCCCTGCCTTGGAGGAAGTTGCATGTTGCTGTTATCTACCCACTAACCCTGTTTCTCATTTTTCTGTCATTCATTATGCCCTCATTTAAATGACTGAAATAACCCATAAATTGAATTGACCTACATTTTTGTTGCATGATAATGATTATGCATTTTATTTATAGCATCTTGAATAAGTAATTGACCCAGGCCATCAGGGGTGTAGTGTCCCAGTGTTATATTTAACCTGAGTGTGTTGAGGTCAGGCTTAACAGCTATGTATTGGATAGAATTATTATGGCAGAAAAGCTGCCTACAGCACTTTTCAGTTAGTGTGGGTGTTAGTAATGTTGTAAACAGTTGGATAGGAATGATGGATGTAAAGAGGCAGACTTCTTGGGATTTTTTTTTCACAATCACAGTGTAACTCTGGCTTATGGATGTATAATGTCCTCCTTCCAATCTGTCAGTCACTCCAGTCATCTGTCATTAACACTTTTTAAACATTGGTCTTTTGTTCAGTTTCCTAGAATTCATTGCCTATGTAGTCATGCATTGGTTTGGTTTGATGTTATATAATGCAACTAGACTGGTTTGTTTTTAGGAGTGGAGGCAATTGGATTAAAGGGCATTGGCCAAGGACAAACCTTGTTACCTGATATGGGCTGATTGATGGTTTCATTACAACCTGCACCACAAGTCCAGCATCACTAGGTGTGTGTGTGTGTGTGTGTGTGTGTGTGTGTGTGTGTGTGTTTGTGTGTGTGTGTGTCATTTTGACAGTAAACATAGTAAAAGTGTTGCAGTGTTGTATTCATGCTTATATATTTTGAGGAAAGGACATGAAATATTCAGTGCTTGTGTGTGTACATCTTTAATATGTTACTGACATGAAATATTCAGTGCTTGTGTGTGTACATCTTTAATATGTTACTGACATGAAATATTCAGTGCTTGTGTGTTTACATCTTTAATATGTTACTGACACGAAATATTCAGTGCTTGTGTGTTTACATCTTTAATATGTTACTGACATGAAATATTCAGTGCTTGTGTGTGTACATCTTTAATATGTTACTGACATGAAATATTCAGTGCTTGTGTGTGTACATCTTTAATATGTTACTGACATGAAATATTCAGTGCTTGTGTGTGTACATCTTTAATATGTTACTGACATGAAATATTCAGAGGTTGTGTGTTTACATCTTTATTCTGTGTTACTAATTTTTTTTAATAGGTCAATGTTGTTACACAGGTTAAATAGGTCAGTGTTGTCACTTGTTAAATAGGTCATTGTTGTAACAGGTTAATTGTTCAAGTTGAGAATTCATTGCATGAACATTTATCTTGAATAGATAGTTTTGCTTGTGAATAATAACAGACAATTCTTAGACTTAATGAAGCAGTGTGTGTGTGTGTGTGTGTGTGTGTGTGTGTGTTTTTTTTTTCCTCATGGGTCTGGAAATTTGGAAAAGGATTACAATTTGAAAATTGCTTTGCCAGGTCTTGAAAATATCTGGGGAAGAAAATGACTAAAAAGCCTTGAAGCAATCTTAAAATTTTGGGTTTTTTTTTTTAAAACTGTAATGTGATGTTTATAATAATCCCCAAAACATTTTATGAAAGATATAAAACAGAATGAAGTTCTCTTTTGCCTGGTATATAAAGAAATTTATTTATAACATTGCATTAAAATGCATTGTTTGTATACATTATATGTATTTCCAAGGTTGATAAAATACAACATTCACTTCTTATTGAAGATTTAGCAACATTATTTATGCAGGTAGCAAAAGACTCAATTTTTCTTACACAATATATGGTGTTTATAAAGAGAAATATAAAGTGCAAGAATTTAAATTCACGCTGACTATTGAACAAAAGGTAAAAATATGCAAGAAAGAATATTCAATTTATGACAAATTAATTTTGCAGTTAGTATATGGAAATTAAATTAAGTAGTTTTAAATCTGGAGTAACATTTGACTTTGATGCATATAGATCTCTTAATTGATTACAAATCCCTGGAGCTTATCCATTAGGTGATGGTAATCCTTAAAAAGATTGATATATCAATCAGCTTACGGAGGAAAACTGGTAAAGGCTGCCCGTGTTTGAGAAGAAATGGTTTATATTTGTCTAATTGAGAATAAAGGTTATATGCATGCATAATTGAGAAAAAAGGTTATATGCATGCTTAATTGAGAAGAAAGTTTATATGCATGATTAACTCAATTGGGTCTTCTTAGTAGATGAAGTTAATTAAACTGATGTTTTAGATGGATAAACCCTGGATAATATAAAGGTGTTTTATGATTATGGTGATGCATGTAATGCTCACAAACTATACCTACAGACTAAATTACCAGGAAAGAAACCCCACCCAACATGGTATTATTATGACTTTATGGTCATAAAATAAGTAGTAGAAAAGAGTGAGAAGCAACAAGCTTTGTAAAATTCAACAAATAATTTATTTCCCTAGAATACAAAAAGTGAAAATTTATTTTTAAAACACCAGAACAACAACTTAGGGTATTGCGAATTTAATCTAAAACAATAATAGAATTACTAACACAAGTCCTAGTGATTATAGTTCTGAATAATATTTAGTGGTATTTCAAATAATTTCCAACACTGAAGGTGTTGATGTACCTGTAGTGGCTGGGTAGTCTCAGATGTACTAATGTACCAATGGCCTGAATTGTAATGATGTGCCAAAAGTCTTTTGTTGAATAACATTAATATAATCCAAGGTTTTCATGCTTGAATTTACTATAGTTCCTAGTTTAATGTCTCCTTCCAAGAATATTACAGAACACAGAGAATAATAAATAATTTTACCCAAACCAAAATCTGAATTCAACAATGTAATTGATTTTTGCCCATATCTTATCACAGGAATAAATAATATTTCCAGTAAACAAGATTATATAAATAACTAAGATACAAAAGAATAAACAGAAGTTCATTTCTAGAAAAATCATAGTTATAATTTAGAAAGTCTGTTACGAAAATTATAATAAAGAACATGGTAAACACAATGTCCTTGACTCAGACCAAGATAAATGTTTACTTCAGTTGATAATGATCCTAATATTAAACCCTCGCTCATATAGAAAATATTAGCTTTTCAGTAGCTGTTTAAATAAATTATAAAACAAATCAGTCATTCTGGTCAGGTGGACAGTGAACTTGATTTTGCACAAAGTCAGCTTAAAAATACAATTGTACATAACCCATACCATATAATGAATTTTAAAAAAAAAATGACAATGTAAATTTATATACATAACAGTATTAAAATGGGAAATTTGTCTTTTTATGTTAAAATACTAATATGTAATACTTTCTTTGAAAAAATTCTTTTGAGCTCTAATGTATAGCTGTACAAACAGTATTGATACTGCATTTGTTAATGCTTTTTCTTTATTTTGCAATTTTAAATAATAATAATAATAATAATAACAAACAAAAAGAAACAGTAAAATGTACAAGGACATCGATGATTAGAAATGACTATTCTTCATGCACATTTGAATACTGAGAGCAAGACAATAATAAAATGTCAAAACAAATGTCATGCTTTGATCAATGTCTTGCTTTGACATCAAGATAAATATCTTGCTTTTTTATCAGTATGAATGTTATCTTAAGAAGTTGAAATATGCTTCGACACAGACACCATGTCCATTAGCATGAGAAGAAAATGCAAATCGTTTTAATAAGTGAATCAGAAAATAAATTCATCATTCAATTCACCTTTCTTATAGTGACAGTAAGAAAGATGTTACAGCTCTAAACATGCATAGGTCATTAAAAATAAATTTGCCTCTGTATTAAAGACACATAATGTTCATACAGTACCAGTTATTCTAATTCTATATTCTCCAAGGAAGAGGCAAAGTTTTAAAGACCAGCATTTAACTTGAAAAGGGCCAAAACTGTCAAGGGCAGAAATGTCTAGTACCATAATACATTGTTGTTTTTGATGGTATTACATTACTGTTAAGGAGTTACACTTGAAAGTTAAATGTCCACTCTATATTGAACTTAGATCTAACTTTCATACTTCTATTTATGATTTCTATGAATTTCGGAATTATGTTACAAGTAATGATCATATCAACTTTAAAACCCTTGAAACCAACCTGTATCAGGCTTTTTTTCTTCTTTTTTTGTTTAGAAGATATTGTTTAGCTCAGTGATTTATCTTTTTTTTTTTTTCTGGAGGGTGCTCTCCCTGGTTGATCTTTTCAGACCATTTAGGGAGGCCCTCCTACCCTACGTGTAAAGATTGTGCTATTGTATACATTTTTCCTGTTTTATTAATGTTTGTCTAATATGGTATATATTGTGCTATTGTATTTATTTCTGTTTCTGTAATGATTGTTTAATTTTTTTTTTTTTTTTTTTATTCATGCCATTCATCATTCTCACCTCTGTCTGCCTGGGTTCGAGTCTCGGATTCAGCTCATGTGGGTATGTGAGAAAGCTTGCCAGTAGCTTCTCGTGGGTCGGTGGTTCTTTCCGGGGTTTTTCCGGGTTCTTCCTCCACCATTAATACTGGCCGCCATGTATAGCCTATCTTGTGCTGAAAAATGGCGTTAAACCCAACAACAACAAAAGCCATTCATCATCGAGAGTTTCATCTTCTTGAAGGGGATAGTTCTCCATCGCTAGCAAGCCTTGTTCCTTCATTTCTTTATTTTTCCTCCTTTTTGCTCTCTTCTTTTCTCTTCTAATTTCTCTCTCAATGTCATCAATTATTGTTTCTGTCCTATTTTGTGTTTCTGTTACTTTGGATCCTATTACTGCCAGAGTTAAGGCTGTCTTGTTTGTTCTCTGGTAGGTTGGTTTCACTATAGTTTCTTGGTTCATAATGTTTCTGCTGTTTTTGTTGTGAAATTGGATTTTGTTCACATCATAATTGTTCTTTTCCAATGTTTGTTGTTCTCTTTTGTGGTGTTGGTTTTGGGACTGTTGTTAATTTTGGTGTTTTTTCTCGAATCTCTTGCGAATTTTGAGTTTGTTGATTTTCTAGATTTATCCTTGCTTTTGTTGCTATGGGTGTTTTCTCTCGAACGTCTCTGTTTGTTGTTGTCCTTTCTGCAATTACCTCTTGTGTTTTTTGTATTTGTTGGTTTCGATTTATCTGTCGACGGTTCTCCTGCTGCATCTTGGGGCTTGGTTGTTGTATTTTTGTTGTATTTCAGTTCTCGTCGATCTTGAGTCTGTTCCTTGTGTTCTGTCATTTGATTGTTGTTCTTGTTGTTGCTGCTGCTGTTGTTCCAACGCTTGCGTACTCGCTTCTGGATTCTCCAAGTTTCTGGGACATTTATGTGGGGTATGCCCTGTTAGTCCACATCTGTTGCATGTTCTATGATGAATACAGCCTTTGTACCACGTTTTAGCTAGAAATCCAAATAGGTAGAAGGCTCTTTTCACTTCCCTTAGTTTACTCTTTTCTATTTCAAAAATCCGATTCCCCTTGTAAATTGATGTTAAGGGAATAGTATCCAATCTGGATGATATGACTTTTATGTTGAACTTTTCCTCAAATCTCTCTTTCGTTGTCTGCAAAGGTATTTCTAGAAGGATGTCGGTCAGATGTAGTTCTCCAGTTTGTTTCTTAATTTTCTTAAAAAATGGTGTAGGTTCCTTAACAATAACTGGCAGTCCTTTAATCATCATTTCCTCATATGGTAGTATTGGTTGCTTGCCCCTCGGTCTCAGTATGTATCCCTTGTACCCTTCTCGGTTTATAGAGTATGTTTTTTTTGGTATATTCTGGATCTAGAACCTTGAGTTTAACCATGACGTCTGCTGTTTCTGGTATTTGATCTCTTGGTATTCTTGACATACGTAGAAATTGTGTCCCTTCTTGGTACAAACATTCTAAAAAGGATCCTCCATTTCTCTCTATTCTTCTTAACTTAAAGAAGTTATCCAATCTCCATGAAACCACCTTATTGGCTTTGTGTATAGCCATTTTCTTTCATGCACCTCGCTCCACTTGTGAGTTGAAATCACTGATCATCTTTCACTGTACTGCTCTGTCTGTCTTTTTCCTTTTCTTTACTTATTTGTCTCTTTATCCCTTTGTCAGTAATAGTAATTGTTTTAAATCTGTGACTCTATAAATCCCATTTGAAATGGTAGTATCCCATTCTTCACTTCCAAGTCTGCTTGGTCCTTTTTTTTTTTTTTTTTTTTTTGGAGGGTACTCTCCCTGGTTGATCTTTTCAGACCATTTAGGGAGGCCCTCCTGCCCTAATTGTATAGTTGCCTGGAGGTGTTGTGCTATATATTGTTTTATTGTACTTTACTTTTTTCTATTTCCTTCCTGGTTATTTGTACATTATTTTTTTTTCCTGGTTATTTGTATATTCATCCTTTATTATTATTATTATTTTTTTTTCGTCAGTTCCATTTTTCCTCTTCCAGACATTCATAATCTTCAAGAAAATAAGTCTCCATCATTCGATGTTCCTCCTCCTCGTCTTCCTTCTTTGTTCTCGTTTTAGCTTTCCTCTTCTCCCTTCTTCTCTCTTTCTCTTGTTCTTCTGTTGTTGTCTGATGGCTATGTTGCGTTTCTGTTGTTGTTGGCCTTGTTGCTTCATTTGTCCTTTTGTTTATTTCCAGAGTTAATGGTGTCTTTACTTGTTTGTTCTCAGTATAGTTTCTTGGTTCATATTGTTTCCTTTGTTGTGTATCAGTCCTCGTGGATCTCATTTCTGCACGGTTTTCTTGTTCTTTCTGTTGCTGCTGTGGTTCTCTTCTTCTCGTTTTCTTTTGTTCTACTGTTGTTGTCTGATAGCTATGTTGTGTTTCCGTTGTTGTTGACCCTTGTTTTTTGTTTTCTTCTTCTTTCATTTGTCCTGCTGATTGTTCTCCTCCACTTTTGTTTGTTTCCTTTCTTATTTCTTCTTGTCTCTGTTTCCCTTGTTGTTGTTGTAGAAGTTGCTTTTGTCCTGTTGCTGTTGCAGTTTCTTGTATTGTGCTTGTTTCTGGAGAAGTTTCTTCTGATTGATACCATTATTTTTTCCCTTGGTTTTCTAGGCACTGTCTGTGTTATATTTCTAGATAGCTTATTAGTCCCTGTTAAATTTTTTGGTAGTGCTTTGTTTACATCTTCTCTCTCTGTTGTTGTTTTTATATTCTCTTCTGGTACTCTTGGTTGTTGTTTTGGATTTTTTCTGGTAACCATTACTTGTTGTTGCTGCATCATAGTGACTTCTTCTTGTTCTCTGCTCTCTACTGGAGTCTCTAAAGATTTGGGACATTCGTGTGGAGTATGTCCTGTCGTCCCACATCTGTTGCATGTCCTATGGTAAATACATCCCTTCTACCAAGATTCTGTCAAGAATCCATGTAGAAAAAAGGCTTTCTTCACCTCTTTCATTTTATTCTTCTCTACTTCTAATATTCTTGTCCCGTTGTAAATTTTAGTTAATGGAATTGTGTCTAGTCTTGCAGATATCACTTTAATGCTGAGTTTTTTCTGGAACTTCTCTACTGTAGCTTCTAAAGGTATTTCTAAATGGATATCTGATAAGTGGAGCTCACCCGTTTGTTTTTTTATTTTCCTCAGAATGGGTGTGGGTCTTTTGATTGTACCCGTCTCTGCTGCAATTGATATTTCTCCATATGGCAGTATTGGTAGGGTTCCTTTGGGTCTTACTATATATCCTTTATACCCTTTCCGGTTGAGTGAGTACATTTGTTTTTTATATTCCGGATCTTTTACTTTAAAAGCCACCATTACTGTTGTCATTCCTGGCATTCTTTCTCGTGGTGTGTTCAAAAGTTCTAATTCTTGTGCCTCTTCTCTATATGAACACTCTAGGAAAGATCCTTCTGTTGTTTCTATTCTCCGTGTGTTAAAGAATTTCTCTAATTCTCTAACTTCTTTGTTTGCCTTCTCGGCCGCCATTTTGTCTCGTGCTTTTTGTGAGTTGTTTTCACTATTCATTCCTTGTGATATTTTCTTACAGTCTTACAGTCCTTTATGCAATAGTTTCTTTATGTATTTTTTTGTAGTAACATCGATCGTGATTCTGTTTTAGTGAAGGTCTGTCATTCCATTCTGTGCATATTCTGGGCAGTCTGCTTGGTCCTGGCCATTTTGAGATTTATTTACGAATGAGTTGACTTGTCAAACAGGAGTTCTTTGTCCCGCTTTGCACAACACATCTGCTCAGCTCGACGATCTGAATAGAAAATAGTCTGCTTAGTCCTGGCCATTTTGAGATTTATTTACGAATGACTTGTCAAACAGGAGTTTAAGATTTATTTTTCGTTGGGGGGGGTACCAGACAGATGCCCCCCCCCCACTTAGTCAAAAAAACTGAGAAGTATTTCATGTGTTTTTGTATCCCTCTAAGGTGCGTTGTACTGTAGTATTTTATAATAGAATTTAGATCAAAAATTTAATTAATATAAATTTTTGACAGGGTATTTCTTGTTCCCTAGTGTTCCTATAGGTGTGTTCATCCAATCAAATTTCAATTATTTTCTCGGAATCCTTCACTTAGTTTTTCATTTGTGACCTTTGCCAAGGGTCCCCTATGTCCTGTGTTTGCTATTATGTAGTATGCTATATTGTTGTGAGTGCTATAGATATCTTGTAAGAACAGCATTTAAATCAAATTCAATCTCCCCAAGTTTTTCATCCTAGAGTATAATCATGTTTTTATTTTTTTAAAGAAATATAAATTTATGATTTAAATTAATTTTTGAATTTTGAATCTGTTTGAAAAAGAGATGGTGCTTCTATAAACAAAAGAAACAAACTAAAATAAACTTATTGTTTTTGTGTAAGTATTTGATTGTGTGGCATCTCTCTTTTTATACTTTCTATATTAATTAGATGTTTTGCATCATGTAAGGAGCCACATTTCTTTATTTTGTTTTCCTGTTCCACCTTACATTTAGGATGCCTCTCCATTTTACCTTTCCTAAAAATATAATCCAAATATATATATTTAAAAAAAAAAAAAAAGGGGGACATTGTTAATTTCCTTATTGATTGTCCTATTCCCCATTTGTGTGTTTTGTTTGTCCATTTGCTACACATGGATTTTTCTGAGGCTCTCTCGCAGGTCAGTCCACTTCACGTAGCGTCATATGGCTTAGCCCCGCGATGTCTACGTCCCATACTTCGTCCATGTGTAGGTTCCCTGTCCATATCTAGAACGAAAAATTTTTTAAAAAAGGGAATTATAAAAATATATAATTATCTTTCATGATAAAAGTTTAAGTACACCACTGTGAGCTTTTCCATTGGCTTGGTTTGCTTGCTTAATTAAGCCATCCTAACTTTTAATTCCTAATCAGGTTGACTAAACAATGCAAGGTGTTGGATGAAAAGAAACCAGTTGAGTAAACAACTGGCTTTCCTGTTGATCTCAACAGTTCAGACACCAATTGCAAAGTATACAGCTGTAAGGATACTTTGTGAAGCACTACCAAACCATTGTCCACAGGTGATTGAAAGGAGGCCAGTATAAAGTTTTGTATTGCATTTTCGATTATGTATACAAGGCTACCTGTAGGAATTAAAACTGCTAGTCAGCATTGACAAGAATAATGGCTTCAGTATCCAGCAGATTAGCTGGAAGATTTTATAACACTGGACCTAGAAACCCCTGTATATACAAGTCTGATCTACCAAAGTATTCTTTGTTCTGAGTCTGATGTTTTATTTGTACAAGGACTGAGTTTCAAAGAAGTCTGCTATAACCTGTTAGGTAAACACAGCTAGCCTGAGGGCAGATTAACCCCAGCTGTGACAGTGATCTTGACCAGCCAATGCTGGGAACCTCATTTACATATGAAAAAGGACTGAGTGCTATCTAGCAACTCACAGATGTCTCTAGGTCCAGTGTTATATAATACTCTGGTAGATCAGATTTGTATATATAGGGGTTTCTAGGTCCAGTGTTACATAATGCCCTTGTAGATCAGACTTGTGTACACCTGCAGTTTAGAAGTGATGGATTTAGATGTGCTGGACAGTGCAAGGAAAAGCATATAGGTGGTGTAGACATCACTATTTCTATCCTTGTTTTTGTTTATTGGTACATTTGTGCAGAACTGATATATACCATAAAACCTGTGTTCACAATTTGATTCACTGTTAGGCTGGTGCAACAGCAGGTGTAGTATACATTGCAGACAGAATTAACCTTTGCAGTCTTACCATGTAATCCTTGGGAGTTGTCTTTTATAGTGGAGTTAATTCAAACTTTAGGGCTGTCACTGAGAATTTAATGCAAGTGGTGCATATAGACTATTTTGAAGCCTGAGGTTGCTATTTTTAGGTAGTATATGTGCCCAACTCAGTTTTCATTGTATCAGATATTTGTGCACTTTTGAGTGTTAAAACTATATACACATGTTGAATCAGTTTTAGTGTCTATAGGTTATGTGTCTGAATAGATCATATAACTGATTCAAAGATAATGAAATTGATGACCTAAATTTTGCCCCTTTATGGCTGTAACACCATAATTATCTGTCCTATTGTGATCTTGCCATAGATTTGCCTGTTGTGTTCCCCCACAGAATCATAGAATCATAGAAATTTTATCTGAAGCATTAAGTTTCTCTTACTTTTGTACTGTAAATTAAAATATTCAGTAAAATTTTAAATAGTGAACAAAGTAAAATAAATTTTAAAAAAGTAAAAATAGAGGATTTCCAAAATAACTTAAGTTGTGTCACCCACCTGACTCTTCTGTTGGCTTTGATTACAGTCCATTTGCATGCAATGTATATTGACTGGGGTAAGTTGTATTGTAAGTTGAATCTGAGTTTTGTTAGGAAATGGGCCATTATTATGGAATGGCATGTTGTCTGGGCATTAGCATCAGTTTGTTATTGCCACATATCCTACACTTCATTGAGAATTGCTGTGAAAATTTACACATACATTTATCTCAAGGTCTTGCTGGTCCTAAATGAAAATAGTGCCACACTAGACATCTAATATGGTCATTGCAGAAGTCATCTTGAAAACCATATTGTTGCTTTTCCACCTGAATAAATGACATTAGAACATTTCTGTAAAGGACTTTTGATGTCTGGTTGGTCCTGGTTGCTGATCTGCCATCCAGTATGGCCACCCTGGCAGCCATCTTGAAAATCTTGTCAGCATTACTTCTAATAGTTTTATTGTATGCATGCTGAAATGGTTACTATCACTGTCTTTTAGTTTAGTTCGTGATGTTTTGTGGTAAAGGCCATTCTTGAGGCAGCAGACAAGTGAACGAAGACTGTCATACCTGATTATAATCCCCATTGCTATTATGCATTGTTTTTGTTTGAGAGACGGACATTTTAATTATGGTTTTAGTCCATGTTCTAATTTTTTGTTTTGTTTTTGGTGCGTAGACTCCTAATGATGATGGCTACAGAAAAATATGAACAAGAGAAAAGGGCAATGAAAGCACCACAGCTGCGCAAACAACCAGAGATAGAGGAAATTGAAGAAGAGGAAGAAACAAGCCCAGGGTCTGATCAGTCAGATGTCACCATAACTGCAGGTACCAGTCTAATTAAAAAAGGATGAATAGTTTTTTTATCTTTGATTTCCACAGGTTGGCTTGTTGTGAATTTGCAAGAAAAGTACAGTAGATGCTCTTATACTGAATTTGTCATTGAAATGGTTCCCCTATATGACCAGTTCAAATATAAAATTTGTTTTTCGTTAGATGCTACATAGAGTTACTTTTTAAAAATATATTTTTTCATATCTTAGAGGTCAGACAATTGAAATTCATTTTCATGTCCATCATCTATCAGTGATCGTTTGCATTGTAACCTAAACTCAATCCAGTTTTTTCCATGTTACTTGAACTCGATTCAGTTTTCCATGTAGCCTTAACTGAATCGACACTGTTCTCCATGTCACCTATCTCTATCCAGTTTCCAGGTAACCTGGACTTGATCCACACTGCTTTCCAACTAACGAGAACTCAATCCACATTATTTTCCATATAGCCTGAACTTACTCCACTGTTTTCCATTTAACCTAAACTCAATCAACACTATTTTGCATTTAACTTGAACTCAGTCCACATGGTTTTCCATGTAACATTTATTTGATCCATGCAGGGAGAGCAATCATATCTGGCAGGATGTGTTAGTAGAATTAGTAGATAAGACTTAAGGTGTCTGACAGGGGTTGATGACCTAGGGATCCAACATCAGATTTCCATGATAATAGGAACACTTAATTGTAACCTGAATTGCAATCTACACCATATGAGGGAGGGTGATTATATGTGATAGGCTATTTCCAGAGGATGAACAGAAGATATCAGTAAGGTTTTAAAATCAGAATGCAGCAAGGGGGATGGATATTGTGTGGTGGGAAGAGGGCAGGGGGTATTTAGCAAAAAATAAGAAATTGTTGATATTTGAAATGGCTTTTATCATTAGATATCTTGATAATTAGTAATATATATTTACAGGTGGAGACACTTCCCGGCCACAAGAGGGCTCACCAGAGTCTACTTCTCCTGATCTCAAATCTTCTAGTGACCAACCTAATGGACAAAATCATGTAAGAATAAATTACACCCCCTGATGATCTCAAATCTTCTAATGACCAGGCTAATGGGCAAGCTAGTATTCAAATTCATGTAAGGATAATTGCCTCCCCTGATGGTCTCAAATCTTCTAGTGACCAAGCAAAAGGTAAAGAAATAAATTACCTCCCCTGATTTCAACTCTTAATGACCAAGCTAATAGGTAAATTCTTGTGAGAGTAAATTACAGCTGAACCAAAATTGTTACCATCATTATTTGCATACAAGTCAGAGCCAGGTGCTAACTGTATAAAGCAGTTGCATAATAAACGGGTAGATCTCAGCCTATAGTACAAGTCACATGGGTCATGTAAGCACATTTACTGATATAAGTGTAAAAAAAAATAATTTTATTTTTAAAATTTAATCGTAATATAGTTATAACAAAAGTTTATTCAATCATGATTTTTGAGTGACCTAAACATTGTCAAAAAAATTCCAGATGAAAATTATCGATCACTATGGACTTTTATAATGGCAGTTCAGCATTACACTGGGTCAAGAATGTCAGTATTGAACTACCCGGTATTACTAGTGCAGGGAGGATCAAGGTACAATCGCGTGAACAAGTCGTGCGCATCATCATTCATCTCCTGTATGGATGTTCAGCTATGACTGGGATAGAGGAGTAACTTACAGTAAGTTTGCTTGTACATATGACATTTCTTCAAAATGATAATTTAGCATGATGTAAAGTTTAACTAAAATAAATCTGAATTGACAGCCATGTTTCTATGTATACAAAAGCACATATTTCTATGGGAAAAATACGTATTATGTATGAATTGAAATAAAAGACATAACATACCATACAGAAGATAATATACGAAGTTACATAATATCCTACAGTTTATTGGACTTGTGTGCCAATTTATTTTCCTGTCATTGTTTTCCCAGGCTTTGTTTATAAATGATGACATTGTTGCATCTGTTTGTAGTGCAACTTTTTCCTAACCAGAGGCACATTCCCTTTTACATCATAGCACATGACAAAACCGGTTTAAACGAGATCACTTCGTATGCCTAAAATTGTCAAAGTACGTTATCATCAAATTTGTCGTTAAACATTTTTCAAGGAATTTATACAATAATCTTCAATGGAATTTTTATGACAAGGTGCATAATAAAGTGAATAAATGCCATTTAAAGGTATGTGTAATCCAGTTCTTCAAAAATGAAACCTGTAGCTGCAAAAAGTGACTTAGAGGGCATACATGAGCTATGTGACTTGTACTATAGGCATCATGTTAGGGATAATCAGAAAAACAACATAGACCTGATCTGCTAGTACATTATGCGATGGCAGATCAGTGACCATGTTGTTTGCAGTTGGAACCAACTTACAAGCAAACATATCTGCTATGTACCCACTGATGACATTAGGGGGATCTTGCTTCGGTCCTGTCTTTTTGTGCTACCATAGAAAAAAAATGATATGCTAGCAAAATTGTGTCCATATATAGGAGGCCTGTATAGGTTTTCTGTTAAAGTTTTTTTGAGGACAGAAGTGTTGTTAGCACGATTAAGCTAAAACCACTTGAAGTAGACAAATACAATTTGATAGGTTTACATCTATGTCATTATAGCAGTTTAAAAAAATTTTTTATACACTTTTTAAAAGCTTTTGAATTGATTTTTTGTGTGGCAAAAATCCTTGTTTGCACAATTAAGGGTAACCCACCAGAGACAGAGAATCTGGCATATTTGCATAATTACGTATAATTTCATGTTGCTGTGGAAAAGTTTGAAAAGTTTACAAATTTTTAACTTACTGGGTTGCACTGTTTTACATATTTTATGAACACAAATTTAGTCAATCTGAGTAAAATTTTCATCATTCCCCTTTTTTGTAAGTTATATTTGCAATGTCAGGCATGGTGAAGGCTGCTACTATTACATACTAGAGATTTAAAATGATGGCAGGATTGAGATGACCTAGTGTCTTGTATTAAAGTACATTTTAGACCTATTGTAAAATGTGTTGCCTATTTATCTCACCACATACCAATTCTATTTAAGAAGTACAATCAGGAATTTAACTTTGTTGGCAATGAAGTACAGGAAACAACTTGGTTGAAAGATGATTAGTGGTGAGTCAGATATCTTATAATAATTTCTGTGCCTGAAAGGCACTGTACTATCCATTCATTGTGGCACTGAAAAGTGTGCTTATTTTTTCTTGCTGTTAGTATGACTTTTGTGGGTACACGCAACTGAGCGATGCATGGCATGCTGGAAAATCTTGTAATTTCACCTCTACAAAATAAGGATATATTTTTAACACATGAACATACAGGAAAGAAGAAATATATTGGACATGTAATTTCTATATATTCCAAAATTTATATATGTAAACCAGATACTTTGTTTTGCATAAAGTAAAGTTTATTTAGTACCTTTACCTACATACTATTCTTTCAGTGTTCTTTACTTTTGTAATGGTTCCTTTCTCCATACACACCTTTCATGGTCTTTATTTTTTGTGTTGGACATAATATCCACTATTAAAATGTCACCAGAGTTCTTGTGGTTGTTATTCCATCCTACTACATGTAATTTGCATTCCATTTATTCTAGAGTTAGTTGCTTTGCCTACAAGAGAACTCTCCATACGAGATTGTTGTTCATTTAGAGGTTCCTCTACTTTCTTATCACACTTTGCCATGAGAATTAAAGCTTATTAGATACCCATTTTTATGACACAGTAAAGGACAACAGACATCCATGATATTAATAATTCAGAGAAAATCGGAATAGCAGAGTTATGGGAGCCATTGGAATTAAAATGGAGGGTATTGAACAATGTATTTAGCTGGGGTCTGTGGTTACGATTAAAAAAGAACTAAAAAAATTTAGATGTTTCATCCCATTTGAATATTTGTTCGCAAGAGACATTCTTTGAACTAACTTTCAGAACTTGTTTTTAAACCCTGTTATTATAGTTATGCAAGAAACCACTTGACCGGGACAACAAAAAGAGGTTGGCATGTTTCCTTTATTTAGATGACCTGCTCTTCATTATTTACAATATTTGTGACTTTTGGACATTTTTAAAATTATTATTCAGGAACCACTAAACCTAGTCAAGTGACAATTGGAATACTTGTTAAAGCCACCAAAGCTAGACAAATGATAATTGAAATGCATATTAGAGCCACATAACTTTGGCAAATGATAATTGGAATGCATATTGGAACAACACAACTTTGGCAAATGATTGTGGGAATGCATATTAGAACAATACAACTTTGGCAAATGATTATGGGAATTCGCATATTGGAACAACACAACTTTGGCAAATGATAACTGGAATACATATTGGAACAACACAACTTTGCCAAATGATAATGGGAATGCGTATTGGAACAGCACAACTTTGACATTTGATAACTGGAATACATACTGGAACAACACAACCTTGGTAAATGATAACTGGAATACATATTCGAACAACATAACCTTGGTAAATGATAACTGGAATACATATTCGAACAACACAACCTTGGTAAATGATAATTAGAATGCGTTGGAACAACACAACCTTGGTAAATGATAATTGGAATGCATATTGGAACAACACAGCTTTGCCAAATGATAGTTGGAATGCATATTGGAACAACATAACCTTGGTAAATGATAATGAGAATGCGTATTAGAGCCACACTACTTTGGCAAATGATAATTGGAATGCATATAGGAACCACAAAAACTTGTCAAATGGCATATGGAGTGTATATTGCTCTTCCAGACCATGGCAAAAACTGACATGCTGCATGGCAATTATCAGGTAATACAGAATTCTAGATTTTTGTGACACACCACAAAGCAGTTATCAAGGCCCAAACATTACATAATAAACTAAATCTTAAACTTTGATACACTACTTGGTGGTCATCAAGTAATACAGAATCCTTAAGTCGTGTGATAAACAGAATCTCCGACTGTGACAGCACATGTTATTTATCAAGTACAGGGTTTGTGATGTTTGGCACGCTACATGGGTGGCATCATGTAATGCAGAATCCCTGAAGTTGTGTGATAAACAGAATCACCAACTGTGACACCACATGGTACTGGTCAGGTACAGGGTTCATGATGTTTGACACCACAGCGTTAGTTTTGTGCAGTAAATAGAATGTCGTTGTGTGACACATTCATTAACATTCACATGAATTAACACATGATCCCTACTGTCTGTAATAAATGTTATCTCAAACTTGTATTTTTTAATATTCATTTTATAGAATGAATTAAGTAAAACAATTTGTTCCGTTCAGATTTTTTTCCACTTCATAAATTTCACATCACAATAAACACTTGTGTAAGATCTTTTTCATTTTTTTTTGTAGATTTCACCAAAGAATAAACAATTAACTCGCAGCCAGGCTCTATGTGAAGAATGTGCTTCACCTCCGCCAGATCGTTGGACAAGTACCGCTAGTACAGGCAGCACCGACAGTAGTTCTAGTGGAGTGGGGTCGAAGTCTGTGGTATGTTCTGGTTATCTGTTCCTTATAGTATGGTATCGTCTAGTAATATAGTACAGGATGTTATTACTGATGCTTTTTAGGCCTGTTTTTTGCTTTGTAATTCATGCATTTTAATGTAGATTTACTTGGTACCAGAAAGAAATTAGGTGACCAAAACCATCATAATTCGACTTAGATCTCAGGTGAATTTGTACCTTGATCAAAATTAAGTTGCCCAGATAAATATGGAAATGTAAGATACAATGTACACTTTTTCCCTAGTATCAAGAAAATATTTGAAAAACTTGTTAGGTTACTGTATGGAGCAGACCATGGGGAATGCGTAAAATTCTTAATGAGAGATGGAAGTCATTACAAATCTGCACTTTTTAAAAACTTTTGTCACAGCACCTAACCATTTACTGACAATCCTATCCCAGGTAATGTGTCCAATATCTAAAACCAGCTCTTCATATATGATCATCCTTCCCCTAATGGGGTAGTAGAAGCACAGTGGCACATCTAGAGTGTTTTTGTGGCATTAACATGTATTTTTGTGTATTTTATAATTAACACATGTTTTTGTCTAATTTGTATTTGTGGCAGAATGCTGCAAAATCAGTAGTGCTATGGGACATTTGTGGTATAAAATATACCTAGTGGTCATGCAGATTAATTACTAATACTTTATTCATTTTCTTTAATTGAAGAAGACTTGATGTTTTGGAAATTTCTGGGCTGAAAATAGTGTTTCTAAGAATTAAAAATTTTGTTGTACCTTATTTGGATGTTTTACTTAGAATTTTCCATTGTTTTGTGGACCTGACCAAGTGCTATACCTTGTATTAAAACTTTGATTATTAAATTGATTGGCTGCAGTGTAAAGTATTGACCACATTGCATCATGGATGACTTTTTTCTTGGCAATTTCAATCAATCTTGATTTTTATGACCAGAAGCACTCAAAGGATGACCTACTGTCCACCATCCAATGTGACTCTGTTAGCACAAGTTTGTTATCGTTACTCTTAAACTACCTGGATGATTGCCTTGAAACAACACACATACACTCATCCCATGGTCTGGTTGATCCTAAATGAAAATGAGGCTGCACAGACAGCCAGTATAACCACCACAGCAGCCATCATGGAAAATCTTTTTTCACTACTTCTGCTGAATAAATGGTCATATGAACAGGAAATTTTCACTAAAAATTTGATGTCAGCCAACTTGAAAATCTTGTTTATAGTTGATACTCAAGAACAGATGGTTATACTAATATTACTGTACTGCCTCACAATAAGGTCCTTCATTATAACACCTTTCCTTTTTAAAGGCAGGTATGGTCATGGATTCATTTCATATTTGTATTAATGTAAATCATGTAAGATGATATCACTATAATGCAGTTTACTCAAATATTCCCATGCACAGCATTTTAATGAGGGAGTGTACCACATACATTAAAAATAACATGGCATTTAAATTGTTGGTATAAACCAATTTGATATACCAATACTATTGGTATATCAAATTGTGATCCACCCATGACACAATAATACACATATATAAACATTCTAGCGACCGTCTGCAGTTGATTCTAGATCAGTGTTGAATTTCGACACCTTAATCATTAGTGACGTAGGGAAATAACAATAAAAAGTATTAATAACCCTCCTTTTCTAAACAAATTTAATATGGTACCCATTTTCATCACAATCCTTTCTGATTTCTCTTCCCCCCTCCCTCATGCATAACGGACAACCTACACAGAAATGTGAAGTGAGAGAGAAATGGAATTTGGGCTGGATTAAAACCTTAAAATAGAAATTACACAAAGTAGCCTACAAGAATATGGTTGTAGTAACGATATGTGTACACTCTCCTTGGGACTTACCTACAGTGTTTATCAATGATACATAGTTGCAAAACCATGTCAACATTATACAGTAAATTCCTCGGCTACGTGGTACACATACTGTGATGTATTTAATATTTGCTTTTAGTTGTTTCTTAAACATATTATAATGTTCTAAAAATCAATTATTATTAATTAAATATGAAAATGTCCAACGCTCTCCCTCTCGCTCTCTCTTCTCTCCCTCCCTCTCTCTCTCTCTCTCTCTCTCTCTCTCTCTCTCTCTCCACCATCGTAGGAAGATACAGGCTAACATCTGTGAAATGTCGAACATACAGGATTTTCATTTGTGTCATCCCACGATATCTCTGGACTTATGAATGATGGTAAAAGTTAAGAGCCAAGGCAAACCGACCAAAGGATGACAGGGAGAGAAAGAGGGAGGGAGGGGGGAGAGAGAGATAAACCTACCAGAGAGCGAGAGAGTTTTAAAGTCAAACTGACCAGAGAGAGTGATAGAGAGTTTATGATCAGTGGTACTGTTACTAAAGCAGAATAATGACTTAGATCAACTGTAAATATATTCAAATATTTTAATTACCTCTTGTTGGTTCGTCATTTCACTTAGTTTCTATTCCACATTAATTTCCATGAGTAGGTATGTGAATGGCATAGCTAACCAAGTGTTTGTAGTGCTCTACTTTTATTATTAAAACCATCATTCATGTTTAATCCTAAGTGTGTATTATATTGATTTAATCAGTGTGAAGTAAAATAGAAACTAAAAAAAGAAAACAATGAACTTATCAAGTATGCAAAAGGCATAGAACTACATTTTGCAGCAGATACACTCAGGGATGTGAGTTCATTTGCTAGGTCAATACACAGCTGCATGTAGTAAATCTTAACTCCATTCAAGAGCAAATATATGTATTTGTATGTGATATAAATAAAATATATGTACATTATATACGCTGTATCAATGAGATACCACTTGTATACATTTTCATTTAAAGGAAACAAGGCTTGAAAAATTTATACATCTTGTATATCATTGATACAGCATACATACTATACATATATTCTATATATATAATTATGAAGACATTTGATTCATTCAGGCAATTTCATTTAGGCAATAGTACAATGCAAAACCCTTATGTACATTTCCATGATAAAGTTTATGTGTACATGTGTAAATTACTGTATCAGATATTCTGCTGAAATCTATCAATCTTAATTAAATGGGGCAAGAAAAAAATCTATTGTCTTGATGATGACATCAATCTGCTCTTAGGGTGAGTGCGACTTTGAAAAAAAATATATTTTAAAACATGGATTGATTGTTCTGCACTCCCTCAACACGTGGCTGTTCATTACAACTTGGTTTCTGATAAAGGGCGAGTGTGTTCATGGATAACGCTGCAATGTTTACTAAAATTTTGACATGTAGATGATATACTCTGGTTCAGATGATGCCATTTTAATTGCAGCAATATGAAACTTCATCATCTGCACACTGGGTTGCTAGCTAATGGCAGTTTATTTGTAAATTCTTGGTATTCCATGTATAGCTAAACTTGTGATATTTTTTCTGCAGCACTTTTTTCCTTGCACATACTATGACAAGATTCAGTCTTTTAGACATGTTGGTGGATATATTGGACAGTTTAGGTGGAACATGATGGTTGGATATTATTTCATACTTGTGTGTGTGTGTGTGTGTGTGATGAAAGAATGTATAATGTAAAGAAAATATTGTGCAGACGTGTATGTTTCTTTTGAGGGATATACAATTCTGTCAGCAGGGGCCCCGAGTGGTCTAAAGCACTCACCATTACGGATCACTGCCATCTCACCTCTGTCTGCATGGGTTCAAGTCTCGGGTTCGGCCAATGTGGGTATGTGAGAAAGCTTGCCAGTAGCTTCTCGTGGGTTGGTGGTTCTTTCCGGGGGATTTCCGGGGTTATTCCACCACCATTTATACTGCCGCCATGTATAGCCTGTCTTGTGCTGAAAAATGGTGTTAAACCCTACAACAACAACAATTCATTCTTATCTAAGGTTCTGTTTACCAGCATTTTTTAAAAGGTAAAAGACGTCAGCAAGGTCATTAACTCTATACCAGCATTTTTTAAAAGGTAAAAGACGTCAGCAAGGTCATTAACTCTATCTTCATGCGTAACCGTATATTAGGTATATTATAAGATGGGCTAACTATTTTTGTTATAGTGATTAAGTACTGTATCGTGTACTTCATTATAAGACAGGGTAACTACCAGGTGGTATACCCTGTGGCTGCCATGAACAGTCTATATGACTAATGGATAGTGCTATAATGTAGTTCAGTACAAGGTAGTATTTATTCACTCTGGCTGCCATGTGCAGTGTTTCAATGAGTACTATATGACCTACTTCATTTTCAAGCAGCCTCACTATCAGGCTGTGCACTCAGTGCTTCCTGTGGATCTATTTAAAAGAAAGTCTCTTGCTGATTTAGTTTTTGTTTTATTGGTCATAGACCAGATGAACTTATGGAATGATCTCTTGTCCATCATTGGTCCATCGTCATCAGTCGTCCATGTTTTAGCACAAGTTATTCCTAAACTACTTGAAAGATTGCCATGCCATGTTACACACATACTTTTCCCAAGGTCTTATTGGTCCTAAAGAAAAATGGTGTCGCTTGGACATTAAATACAGCTTCCGCAGCGGCCTCATGATAATAATTTTACAGCTGCTCTTCTTGATCACATGATCATGTCAGCATGAGGTTATTGCTGAAAATACTAATTTTTTTTCTCCAGTTGGTTTGAAATGAAAATAATGCAGAATGTAAATCAAGTCCAATATGGCTGCCATGGCAGCTGTCTTGAAAATATTGCCTGTTACTCCTCCTCCTGAATGGAAAGTTGTAACAACATGTGGTTTTCTGTATACATCTTCTCACGATGATGCTTGGATATGAAACGTGGCTGTCATGGTGGCTATCCTGAAAATCTTGTTATTGTAACCTAACCTGAATGGATTGTGATGTCATGGGGTTTTCAGCTGAATACTACTTATGATCGCTAGTTTGTTCTAAGTCAGAATGGTGATCTGACCTCCAATATGGGTACGATAGTGGCTATTGTAATAGCTGTTCCCCTAATATCAGCACTGAGTTTCACCAAAAGACCTTCTGTGACTTCTGGTTATTCCTCAATGATATGATGCCCAGTCTATCCACCATGACTGCTATCTTTAAAACAGTGTTATTGCTGCTCCTAATAAATGGAAAGTCATGTCACCATGGCTTTTAGATAAAGACGTTTTAGGGTGTATTGTTCATTCTAAATAAAAACAATGCCAGTCTGATTTCCAATATAGCCACCATTACAGCAATCATGAAAATCATGTTTTTGATGTTTGTCCCATGTGGGAAGTGTGAATGAAAATGATGCAATCTGACATCTGGTATAGCCTCCATGGTGGCCATCTTGAAAATATTCCTGCTACTCCATCTGAATGGACAATCGTATACACATGAGGTTTTCACCATTAGAAATGTATGTCTGTAATGGACAATCGTATACACATGAAGTTTTCACCATTAGACATGTATGTCTGTTTATTTGTAAATGACATTCACCAACATGGCCAACTTGAAAATCTTGTTATTGCTAAAGAAAAAAAATCAGATTTCATTTCAGCATTCAGCAGCTAAAAAGAAGAAATAGTATTTTCTTGAATTCCTGGTAATTCTTTTTGGTTATTCTTTTCAGGGACTTGTTTAGTTTTCTTTGGTGATGTGTAGGGGTTGTTGATTATTAATTGGGAATTGTTGATTATTATCATTTGTTTGATTTAAAAAAAAAAACAATTAATTACAGCTGGAGAATGCATAAAGCATAAATATTTTGAAACTAAAAAGTTTGACCTTTAGAGATGTTACAAAGAGACATCATGTCAAGATGGCAGTTGTCTTCAGACATAATTGTATCAGGGTAATAATTCACAGTGTGACATTTTGAGATAATTAATTTGTTTCAGGAGCATGAGATGACTTAAAAGCAACAATAGGATTTATTCTTGAAGAGTGCTTTGTAAA
>JAECUM010027174.1:0-28113 GCA_016617855.1 Megalonaias nervosa | reverse complement strand
TTATCCCCAAACCCCCCCCCCCCCCCCAAAAAAAAAAGAAAAGAAAAGAAATGAGACCTGAGCGCATGTGGTTGATTCGTTAGCAATAATTAACAGATAAATACTTCGATGTCAAAGTCATGTTTAGCAATATCTTTTTCTGTAAAGAGTGGCGGGCTGTATCTGTAAGGTGCGAACAAAAATAATAAATGTGTCCACTAACATTTGACTGTACCATATTGATATAAGACAAAGTTATGTTATAATGACATAATAGTGCACCCGTCTATCTTGAAGTCTCCGCCCCCAGTAGAAAAAAATACCTCCCAAAACCCACAAAAGCAAAACCAACAAGAACAAACCCCCCCCCCCAAAAAAAAATCCAACAGGAAACTCATAAAAACAAAGAAACAAAAGAAGCAAAAGAAGAAAACAATATATACATAAAAATCAATTTTATAGATGATATTACGTCCCTTTCAGCTATATATATATATATATATATATATATATATATATATATATATATATATATATATATATATATATATATATATATATATATATATATATATATATAGTTGGGAGGGTGGTAATAATCGCGGATGATTACGAGAATACGTAACTCAGAAGATCTAAATTAAAATGTGTGGTCTCAAACTAAATTAATAATACCTTGCTTAAAATAGATTTAGCTTAATTGCTTCATGAACATCCTTCTTTTAGTTACGGATTTACATTGTCTGAGTCAATTTATCAAGCACTTTATGGGGTCGCCTCAATATAGATAATAATAGCAGTTAAATTTAAGGACAATACTTCAAAGGGCACTGTTTGTTAAATGTTCATAAACTTTACATTGAATTTCTTTCGGAGTTGTATTTTCTTGTTTTTGATATTTATTTGTCTGATTCATACGTCGAAAACTCGTGATATCAAGATTGCGTTCAATGTAGAACGATCCAAAGCCGAGTTGAAAGAAGGTCACTTTACGAAATAAGCAGTGGTTTAAATTTTCTAAAAATGTAGAGCATGACAACAATTAATATGGTCACACGATGCCTAAGTGTATAGTCTGAGGCGCGAGTAGCAGGTAGACCTCACGATGCTTTGACAAAAATTATTTGGCAACAGAATCTATTTTCTGCCATGGGACGACATCCATTTAATACTCAGTAATATATCTTTTATGTAGTAAAGCAGTTTTGATTCACAAAATTGAGAGCAATAGATAAAATAATAAGTTATTCATTGCCGGATTACCCAGTAAGCACACTATGCACACGCTTAGGACACCAGCCTAACAAGGGTACCAAAACAAATTCAAATTAATTGTTGATGATAAAATTGAAATGAATTATATATGACCATTTCGATTTGTATGTACGAGTATTTTCATCTGGAATTATGGAAACACTGGTATTTTCCCACCTTTTTAGCTTTTAATATTTTTTTTTAGTTTCACATTTTATGGGGGGGGGGGTTACATAATATTCTCAGTGCTTTGGGTCCTTGAAGGCCTTCATCCGGCACTATTTCTACGACAATCATAAATGATTCGGCAAGAAATGCAAGTCACACCGTGTCTCTTGCAGTTCAGATACCAACACACTGATGCATGTATGATTTCTTATTTATAACTTACGTTCATATTTATCACTTATGTTAAGGTAAATAAAAAGTAAATTGAGGTTCTAATGACCTGTATTTCTTACTAAACTATGTAAAGATTTTTGATTATGTACTATGCTTGTTCATCTTTTGGACAGACGTTCCACTAAAAAGCGTGACAGAAGAGAAAAAAAATTTCATTTGGCATGAATTGATGTGTCATGCAATATTTCTCCCGTGTCTTCTTTCCTAAATGGACCGCTCCGGTGGCCTAGTGGCTAGAGAGTCCGCCCCGGATGCAGGAGGTCGCGGGATCGAATCCCGGACGAATCATACGAAAGACTTAAAAAGTGGTACTAACAGCTGCCTCGCTAGGCGCTCAACATTAAGAGGTTAGTATTAGGACTGGTCAACCTGGAGTCAGGAAAATGTGACTGGGTGGGCATTATGCCACATGTCTGTGGCATGATGCCTCAGTGCTAGACATCCCTATAAACTGCCACATTGCAGACATCGTAGTGATATGACTGAGAAATGGTTAAAGCTAGGTTAAAAATCTGAATCACACCCCCCACCCACCCCACACTTTCCAAATGTAACACCCACCCCACACTTTCCAAATGTAACAATTGTATTCTGAATAGCAACCGTAAGGATTATAGATGAGCCGTCCGTACAGATGCTCGTGATTTCACTCGCACTTGTCAGCTCTAGTTAAAGATATACTCAACAAAGAGAGGTTGATTACAGTATTTATTTTAGCACTTCAGATGACGTCACTCCTGTGATGAGTGGCATAATGTGCGGGCACTTATAAACGAAACCATATACTACGTTGCACGGAATATTTTTTGATTTTGTGTCAATTGATGCGCATTACATTACGCAACGTCACAAAGACAAATATTCATTATTCGTTTATTACAAACTGTTGACTGATTTGCATAAAGATATATCTCTTTGTTTAGACAAAGACCTGGACTATTCTAACTATTTTGATTCACGATTTTCTTTTGCTTCAACTCTCATGCAAACATACAGTTCATGACAGAGATTCAAAACATACTATACGAGCACGCAAGAAATAGTATTCTGTGGAAATCTTGTTCTTTGTTTCATGTTCTTCTTTTTCTCATTCTTCTTCACCGTGGCGAAATATTTGCGTTACCAGCAAAGCAGGGCAAATACAATAACTAGAAGCTCATTATTTCAAATAATCTTTTCAGGCGCTAGGGAGGGAGGTCTATGTGGGCTTAACATGCTGCCTGAATCCGATAATGTCGAAATTTGTAAATTAATTAAAACAAAAATGAACGTTGGTACAAACACAAATACTGCTGAATGCAAAATGTGTCGCTATTACCTACTTTCAAGGAATGCATATATATTTATTACAATGTCCACATCTTATAGTCAATTGATATCAAATCTCACTGAAGGCGTATCTTGGGATGAAGCTAGAGTTGTACAGCAGTACGGATTGCACTCTGCGAACTGTTAACATTTAACATTTATAGAACACTCTTTAAAAGATTCTGATTCATGCCAAGGAAGCGGGGTTATCACGTGACCTCCTGCTCACTTCTAACCACTATGGGGTTTGCAATTTTTCTTGATGCTGCCGATTGCGTTTTAAGCTTTAGACAGTATGTGCAAAATTGCCATATATATATATATATATATATATAGTATATATATATATATATATATATGATATATATATATATATATGGCGCGGCGTATGCCGCTGCCGACAAACTAGAATGCAGTTCATATATGACGGCACCTATCGTCTTTATATACAAGCACCCTAATAAACAACAACACTATCCTCAACTCACAAAAGGAAAACAAAAGTATAGAGGCTGTGGATAGAACATCAAATATACATTTCTTCACATAATCATGTACCTAACATATACTGTGGAATTCAGTGCTTTTGTATTTGTTTTGTATATAGGCGTCAATCTATAATTATAATTTAATGCGTGTACCTTGCATTTGCTGAGTATTAAATTCCATTTGCTGGCGAATGAAGTCTCATAGAGATTAGATCATGTATCATCCTTCTTGAGGGATAAACGCCTGGTTGTGTTGGTTAGGGCGCTGGTACATTAGAGCTAGGCGATAGGTGCCATTACTCGCAGCATGGGCTCAAATTATGCTTGGAAGGAATTATAACTCTAGCATTTTTCGTTGAATGCACATAACAGAATGTCGTTGAACTAACAGGCCTTAAGAATATTGTAGAACTAAAGGCCTAAAGAAGTGTTATCCAACTAAAAAGCCGTAAAGAATTTTGTGGAAATAACAGCATTCAGAATTTTGTCGAACTAAAGGACCCAGGAGTGTTGTCGAGTTAAAAGGCCCTAATTTGTTATTCATAGACCCAACACAAAAACATTTACAATTTAACCGGCAACGTACAACAGTTTGATAAACCTCAATTTTAATGTTAATAAAAGAGCTCTTGTCATGCTGATATCTCCAGTGAAGCATTTGTACGTGTTTACTTGCTTGAAACGGCAAAGTTAATTTTGCATGCAGTGAATCAAAATCGTCTTTTACTGTCTCCAGAATTTTTCTGTTGTACATATTTCTGTCTCGCAAATAATATAAATCTTCATTGAGATTATTTATTGGCTATTTTCCAGCATGGTTTTGTTTGTTATAAATACTATATTGTGCTGTTTGTTTCCAGGCTAATTTCATTTAAAGACCGTTGAACGAATTTGTATCTACGAGATATAAATTGTTGATTAAAATGCGTTTGAAACCAAAACATCCAAACAGAGTTTTTCGATCTGGAATATATCCAATACTGTCTATTAAATTACATTCTTCATGAAAATTTAACATAGTGTTGGCTACGACTCTTCGTCTGTTCGGTTCCTTTCATTTGTTGCTATTGATGATCTTATCGTAACTGTTCACAGATTTGCCTTTTGGACACATGCATCCTGATAATGGTTCCTGTCACAGCATATGTAGCATAACTAAAGCAGATCACTACTTAATCAACTGCATAAGGGCTGTTTATGAATTATTTTTAAAATCAAGCACTTCCATTTCTATTGGACCCTTTTCTCTGTGTAATCATTGAATTTCTGATATTCAACAATAGTTCTGTCAAACGGAAAAAAGTCAAACAATGAAAACTACTCGTAGCAGATGTGATTTGCATTTAAATGTTCTGGAAGTCAAATGTTTGAGTCATGCATGGAAGATATGTGATAGAACTGAAAATGTATTAAAATGTATCAAATCCAATGCACATACAAGTAAATGTCATTATCAAAAGCACAACATGTGTATCAGAAGCAACGAATTCTTCAGAGATTAGATTAGTGAGTCTCGAATGTTCGTGAGTCATTTTTTTTTAGCGTTTTCCGCTAAATCATTGTGTAGCTAAGATTACGGCATTATTATCTCTGGTGAAATTGACAAAGCTCCGTGTGCTTCATTTAATACATTGAAAAGGTGAACAAAATCGTTGAAATAATTAATAGTAACTTAGAAATGTCAAAAGATTCGTAAGATAGGTATGTTTACAACTGTGACAAAAAACAATAGCGCCAAGTTGGTACATGAGATGAATATCTCGAATAACTTATTTCGTACGACAAGGAATTTTGATCTTCGTATATGTAAAAAATATTTGACGGACTTCAGATAAAAAGAAAGGAAAAAAGCAAAACATTATGTAAATGATGGTATTCTGCATTCAGGCAAAGAAGAAATATTAATATTTAATATTTTGTATCCATTATTTGCATGCTACAAAAATGCTAGATCCTGGATGAAATACGGGTTTATTATCAATAGTTCTACATAAGTTTCATTGCTATTCATGATAACACTAGGATTTACGTTACCAATCTACTTGACCCGAGCGTTCCATTAACATTACTTAATGTATCTCTGTAGATAATTTTTGAGACAGTCTTAATGTCTATGACTGACCTATGCCATTATGTGTTTTTAGATATTTAGTGATTTTATAATATAGATTGGTTGACATTTATGGATAAGATATAATGTTACTATGCGACAGATATGAGCAGCGACGTTATACGATGGCTGTCTGCTGCTGTCCACGCATAACAAATGCAAATGGTGTACATGTCCTACCACTGCGAATCACTAATGAATGTATATACTTATCTGGTAAGACTGACACTGAGGAAAAATACTTAAATGTATGCTGCACTGTTGATCTTTCTTAGCTCGAAAGGGTTACATAGGAGTCAGTGATATAAAAAGACGGAAAGTGTGAGGTGTTGAATTCGATAAAAGCAACTTGGCCTAAAACCAAGAACAACGCAATGGGTAAAGATCTGCGCCTAGTAAAAATGCAGTAAAAACCCAACATGATATATGTATAGAAATGCATATACAACATAAGACAAGAAGCAAGAACACGATTACAGGCTAGTCGATCTGCGCCACCATGCAGTGACCTGGTTTGAGCGTGTGATATGTATCAGTGGACTGTGATGTGACTGCTTATTACCTTTCAATGCGAAACAGATTTCATACGATTATTGGCCTCACATGTTTCAAAACTGCTCATATCTCTCAGGAGTGATGAACTAAATATATAGAGTAATGACCGAAGAAAATGAATATGTAGCGTCAATTTATTAGTGTTTCTTTAATGGATAGTTACTAAATATTCGGAGGTGACTATGGTTTCTCAATATAATAATGGTATACACTGTTCTGCAGAAAGTTTTAAAGTTTGAAATTGGGATTCATTCTTTTGGCCAACATTACACGCCACCCGTATCAGTAACACCTGAAAGGATTCTAATAAGCAATGATGGTTCTCTGTTGGTTCATGGACTTGGATAGGAAAAATGCAGCACTCTGAATAAGCAATTAGGGCATGGAAATATACTTCAACTTACCCAAACATATTTAGTTCCATTATCGATTTCAGAGCATTTTTATGCTTTTATAAGTCCCAGTGAACACATGGTAGAAACGTGCAATAGGCTTGATCGTTTCTTGAAAGTATTTTATTATAAAAGGCGCAATTGTTTGCATTATGGAAAACAAACACAAGCATTCAGTTGGTTTGTCATTCTAATATCGTGTGGTTTCTGGTTGTGATTATTATTAGAAATCAACATCGTAGGCATCAGAATGCGTACCCTTTATTATAATAGTTTAAAGGTAATGTGAATACAGATATTCATTATATATATATATATATATATATATATATATATATATATATATATATATATATATATATATATATATATATATATATACCATAATTTTTTAAAATTCTACAGAAAAGAAATGGTTTGGAATAGATAGCTTTCTTGGGCAAGCGGGATGAATGCTGGATTGCAGGAAGGTCTGTGAAATTACATATTTTTTAACTTCTAATGGGCTAATTTAATCTGGCGGTTGTACATTTTAATCTGAATTCACTGGGATGTGTGGGTGGGAGCTTGTTGACGTTTTCATTATGGTTGTTAGGCGTTGGTATAGATACAGTTTCACATAAAGTGACTCGGAAACAGAACCAAAAGTAGTCCGCATAATTTAGTGACGTATAAAAATTTCCAGATCAGTATCACTGACCGTTTGGATCGAATTATAGAACACGTGGTGAATTCATACTAACGGGATTATCATAAACTAGTAAAAGAGCCCAGTTAACTGCCTTCTTGTGACGTCATTGATTGACATAACTTTAGAGATATGTCGCAATGTGACTCCCAGATCGTTCATGGCCTTAGCTAAGGAAACCACTCTAATATGCTCGATATAAATCTTGATTGTTTTCACTTATTGTCCATTTTCGGGTGTAAGCTTGAATTCGATTGACTTTAGATTTCAACTGAGAGTAAGTTTAATTTGGAAGGCATTTAAAAAATAAGTAGATACATGTTAATGCAGCATATTATCAAGTGTTAGGAATAACATTTTCTCTTCTAGTTAGCTTACAATAGAAGAAGAGTACGGCAAGGATACCAATTATCACCATGCTTTTTTTAAATTTTAAAAACTTACGCTTATTGACTTTGATGTTCAAATTCTGTAAGCATGATTCAACTAAACAGAATGAAAAATTGCTAAATTTGCTGATGTGATAATTTCGATTCTTAAAAGTATTAAGTCAGTATGCGAATGGGGTGTACTATTTTGTGACAGTCTGACACGGCTTCTGATCTAGAAGTAGATAGGAAAAATGTTGAATCAATGGCGACTGGATGGGTACTTGAGAAACAAAACTTCGGATAATTTTGATTTTGTTATGGAAAAATGCACTACAATTGTAGGTACATATAACTTGAATGGTGAAAACGTGATACACAGTAAGAATCCAAGTATAAAGCAGACTCTATTAAGGACAATATGTCAGGAGAAAAGCAATAACTTCATTGTTTTCAGGAAAACACTTGATATCGATTTCAAGTTTTCATACTCAAATTCATTGCATACAGCAAAGAATTAAATGACAAATATCACTTGAGTATCTTTTACTAAGACCCCCCCCCATTATAATTATGTACATGATATTATTTGTATCAATCCACAGTGTATTATTTATGTAAAAAATAAATCAAATGACGTGGTCCCTTCTGGACAAAACTTGTTGCGGATCATTAACGGTGCACAGACGTAAATCTCTATTAGCACTCTATTGCACTCATTTTCACGGTGTTGACAATATTGTGAGATAACATTACACGTGCAAATATGTATTTAGCTGTACATTCGCTTAGTGAATATGGAATGATCAGCAATTAAGTCAGTGTCAGTGATTGATGGTAGACCAGCTTGTATACTTAAACAGATCCGCTTAATGAATGGTGTACGCAAGTGTAAGAGTGTTTTGAAAATAAAGCATAGAATACAACGTTGATGATATTTTTTTTTAAATTATGCTTGACATTATTGGTGAAGCGAAAATGTTAGCAAAATGGATAACATGCTGAACACATTTCTGGTATTGCTTTGAACAAAGAGATGTCTTTATCTTGCAATTTTGAATCTGTTATGTGTGTTGTAATTACGACATGCTATGTTCAAATGTATCATAACCTTTACTGTTTTAGACCTGGTAGCTCCGTTAACTTCTTAGCACTGTCTGATACTGTCGAAATTGATTGCTTGGTAACTATATATGTTTCATATATTTAAACAGCTTTATGTTAATTACTAGTTTATGTGTGTCAGAGGAATAGAGAGTCAAAATATGGATGTATGCACACTGTGAAAGGCGTACTGGTTTGTACTTCGTCTGTGATGTCATCTAAGACCTTTACAGAATATTGTCAACATTGTAGTTGGCAAATCATGCGTTTCCAGTGTACCATTCTTTTGTTTATCTGCTATGCTTTTGGACGTAGTTGCTTATCTCAATATTATCATCACTGATGCAACTATCAATCATTGAAAACCATCTGTCAATCAGCATCTTTGCATAAACACTGTTGGATATCTTTTTAATATTCCAAAAGGCAGGTACACATTTGATCATCTTGAAAGCTGTTTTGCATCACATCTAATTTGACCACACTATAATGCCATCTAACTTTGTAAACAACCCACTCCAAAGGATCAAACTATTTTCAATCTAACAAGTGGTCTTGTCAGCTCAGCATCTCACCTGTTAATACCATTGTGTATGAATCGTAAATAAACAAACTGGTTCAACTTCAATATCCATTCTATTCACATTCATGCCATCTCTACTTTTTTATTCTGCTTCACACTTCAATCAAACCTTTGGGAAAAAAGTATTTACTTTCAGCTCATGACACAAACCGTTTGAGGTTGAGAAAAGTGGCTATTTTGTTGATAATTCATGGATCGGATATAGAGTTTGGAGGCTCGTTTGTGCACTTACTGAAAGGTCATACGTCATTCTATTCAAACTGAAATTCCATGAAAGGCAGACTCAACGTAACGGTGAAGTTGTAGCTATCGAAGTAAATATCCATTTAAAATGAACTTCTGATCTTTTCATGATCGCACATTATATGCAAAATATCCCTAATACCTTCTATTTAAACAACCTATGAATATTACAAATATAAGAAGAAAGACAGCTGGTCTAAAATCCGGTCCATTCGAAAGGACATACTTAATTCATTACACCTAATTTCCGTAGGATTTAGGATATGTAACAAAGGGGTAATGCACGAAATGCTGTGCACTTAACCATAGTCTTTTTGACCGTACATTTATCGTAGATGCAGCAAGTAGCCAGCAAATAAACAACATAATCTCTGATTCAGCTACCCTACTAAATATCCTGAAGATATTAATTATTCGGTTGGTTTTACCGACGCTCCTAACACATTACTATTGGCTGTATCAAGCCGAGGATTTGGGAAGTAAGAGCGTTCCCCACGAACATCTAGAGGCAACTGATTCTGGTTGGTTTGGGTGGTTATCAAACCCGTAACAATTGTATTACGAGTCTACCAACTGTTTAATAGATGAAAACTCTAATGAAAGATTTATTCTGACCATTTATGAATATGCAAGACTTGTTTCGTTGGGGGGAGACCGGGGACCCTTGTTACCGCCCCCACCGGATGACCTGTCAGAACCATTTTCATGTGTATGAAAGTTGTTCAGTTCCCTTCATCCATTAAAATGTATACCTTTATACCTGATACAATACCAGATACTTCTGAATAACCCCAGCGCAAACGGGAATATCAATAGTCAAAATTATAATTAGCACCCCTATTTACTCACTTCCTCTCTCAAGTTGTAATGTGCTATTACACGATCTCTTAATTGATCTCTAATTATTATAATCATTTCAACTTAGGTTAGAATAATTGATTAAATGATACATATTGCACAACATTTACCATTACGTATGTAAATAATTGAAACCCACAAGGAAGACTAGGTTTTGTACAAATTGTGTCAACCTCATAAAATAAAGACTATATCATTATTATTGTTATTATTATTATTATTATTATTATCAAAGTCAATGTACACTTGGAAAACATATCTCGAATCGGAATTGTTAGAAACCATCCCAACCGTTGAGCAACGACTATCTCATTATAATTTAAATTATGAAATTGGAGAGAAAAATAAATAGGAACCATGACAACAGAAACAATTTTAAATTTACTTTTTATGCGCCACCTGCAATAGTAGAAGAGGACATATTACGTTACTGCTGCTCGTCAGTACCTCGTAATGTGAACAGAAGTAAAGTCCGTACGTTACCCCGAATTTGTTGTAGTAAGATTACATACACATTTATTGAACTTAGAGCAATGAAATTTAACACACACATCATAGTCACATGTACATGTCCTAATGAGAACTTCACTCCAGCAGAGCAAATGTTCCTCTGTTTTTTTAAAAAAATGAATATTTTGGACATTTTAAAAATAAGAAATCGTATTTGATATGCTGGAACTAAACCTAATTGGGGTAGACATGTTATACTTAGCAAATTGATTTATATTGATATTTAAATAACTTTATTATATTCGTAGTCCGTTACACAATTAAAAAAAAAACAAATAACCAAACCCAGGCCCCCTCCCCATCACACCTTTTGTAATGTTTTGGACTTAGACTAGACTATTGTGATAAAATATTGTTACCATGATTAAAGGAAACACCACTTGAGATAATCACACAAAACGTTGCAATATTATTTTCAATTTTAATTATTTATTTTAACTTTTTGAACTTAAACTCTTTGAACGGAAACCTTGTTAGCACGATTGAGCAAAATCCAGATGATGCAGATAATGAAATCTAGCATGCGCATTTCTATTTTTATTTAGATGACCTGGTAATATTTCCAAGCCATTACAAACAGTTTTATAAATATTTGGGCGAATTAGAACTTTTGTGTCCTCAGAACAAATTCTTTTTTCAGAGAAGTGTACCATAAACATTACAGGTCTTTGGGAATACACGTTTTACAAAGATCTTTATATATATATAAATATAAAATTTAATCAAGTTTGCTTTATTCTATTGTATCTTTCCTCATTTAATCTCATTATTATTTTGAAACTGTCCAGCTCAGGTGGACATATTGGTGGCAAATGTGCGAAAATTTGGAAACAGGATTAGTTTGTTCTTTTATTCAGAATAATTGTACTTATTTATGTTCTTGAACAGACAAACATGAAATACGTATCAATATTTCGACCAGCGACCACTCGAGATGTAGGCAGGAATTTGTATATACAGTATTAGAGGTCGTCACCAATAAAGAAGAAAATTTTTAAGTGAATCCACCTAACTCATTGATTTCTAGGAGTGAGTAGTGTAGGGTAGTGGTAGTTACATAATTATGATTAGCACGAATAGATTCTAATCGTGTTCAACGGCTTGGTAAATATGAGTTTAGCAAAATCATAAGCTCATAGATAAGTGAAGGAGAAATCATACAGTGTGTTTTAAAAACTGTAATCCCATACTAGTATTTAACAGTAAATAAAGATCCGTAAAATCTTTTGATCATTGGTAAATCATATTATTTTTTATTATGAAATACATACAACACATTTTATTACAATTGATTTTGATTACCTATACCAAGACAAGTCAAGTCGTCATTTTAGAGTTAAATGTTGTATATTGCAAAATTAAGGCACAGATGTAATTTTTAGAGCTTGTTTTTTCCCTGGTGGTCTGGATTGTAGTTACTAAAATGATGCAGATATGGATATTGTGATATGCCGTTTGCCTAACTCTCTTAAATGGACTTTATATGTGTATGCGTATACATTGGGAGGGGGTAGGGGTGGAGTTTCCATCACCGTTGAGTCAGGGTCTGGATTCCGTTACTGACAACTGGTCTTAAAGGGATCTCCCTACACAGTCCTATATGAATAACTTCATTATTGAGAAAATATATATTGATCACGAAAAGATGAAGGAGAGAAATATTTATAATTTTTAAGTGAAAGACAACCAAGACAAAAACATCTTGATACTATTTACGGAGTAAGTTTCAGGAGAAGAGAAACAACATCAATTTGTTGGTATCAATTTGTTTCGTGAGAAAATGCGTGGAATTAATTATATGTACTGAGTATAGCAATATGAATGGCAGCAAGATGCCGGTCTTCTTATTCATGAATAAACAGCAGATATGGTTATTTAATTGGACGAGGAAATTGTAGAAAACTTTCTTATAGTGGCTTCTTTAAATAATATAATGCTAGAGATATGGGTATTTAGAAATCACCCCCCTCCCCCAAAATGAGCGCCTGTGGTTGATTCATTAATAATAATTAACAGATAAATACATATTTCTTCTACCAATATCTTTTTCTGCCTATAGTAGAATGGTGCATCTGTGAAATACGTAGAAAATAAAATATGTGCCCCACAATACTGGACTGTCGCGAATTGACGCAAGACAAAGTCATATTCTAATGGCAGAATAGTGCACTCTACTCTCGTGAAGCAAAAGAAATATAACAAAAACAGTGTATACATATATTGTTTATGGACGAAGTTATATCCTGTTGAATCTTACTCTGCATACATAGTGGGAAGAGGAGGATGATCGCTGGAAACATAGAGAACAGAAGATCTAAAGTAAACCGCATATGAAACGAATAATACTTTGCTTAAAATAAATTTTACTTTATTGGGGTGGCTATAATATAGATAATATTAGTAATTAAGTTAGGGGCGACACTTCAAGGGGCAATGTTTAGTAATGTTCATGAACATTACTTTGAATTGATTTTGGGGTTGTAATTTTGTTACGTTTTATTTGTCTCATCCAAACGTCTAAAATTCGTGAGATAAAGATTGCGTTGAACGTAAAAAGGTCGAATGTCACGAACTTATTAGTTTCCTTTCTAAAAGGAGTAGAGCATGACTAAAAGTAATATGGTCACACGACGCCTAAATTGTGTAGTCTGAGACGCAAATATAATGTAGACCTCAAGATACTTGGAAAACAAATTATGTGGTATATAGGACAATAGATAAAGCAATTCATTCGTTGTGTACTTGGATCATGGGGTCATTAGGGGTGTTACCAAGTAAACGTTTATGTTAGAACGTTATCTCTCTCTCTCTCTCTCTCTCTCTCTCTCTCTCTCTCGTTAGATATATAAGACAATCTTAAATGCATTGTCATAGTATGCAATACATACTTTATCTCTTGTAGTTCAGATATCTAGACAGTGATGCATTTATGATTTCATATTTAGTATGTGTGTTAACAAAAAATTAAGTAAATTGACATGCGTTTTTTTATTAAACTATGTTAAGATTTTTGTATTATGTACTATGTTGGTACATTATTTACACAGTCCTTTCAGAAAACTGTTTCATCTGGCTTGAATTTATGTTTCATGTACTATTTCTCCCGTGTCCTCTTTCCAAAAGTACCAATTCTATTTTTGATTGCAACTATGAGGAATATAGATAAGCCGTCCCTACACACACTCGTTACTTTAATAGCAGTTGTGAGCTCATTTTAAAGATAAAGCTGTGCTCAACAAAGCAATGTGGCTTTCAGTATTTATTTTAGCACTTCAGATGACGTCACTCTTATGATGAGTGGCATAAGTGCCAGATGAGAATGTATAAACGAATCCATATGGTACGTTGCATGGAATACGATGCATGGAATATCTATTGAATTTGTTTAAATTATGTGCATTACATTTGCACAGCAAACAATATTCATAATTCGTTGATTAGAAACTGTTCATTGATTTGTATAAAGATATATTGCTTCGCTGTAGACGAAGACGTGACTATTTCAATTATTTCGAATCACGATGTTCAGTGTTTTTAACTCTCATGAAAAACTTCAGGTTGACAGCTTTTCAAAACATACGATGAAAAGTAATTGGAACTGCCTCAGCGTCGCTTGAGATGAAGACGCCGTGAGATTTCCTTTATGCAAGAACATTCCATAGTTCGTTTCAGCTCAGCATCGTGAATGATAGCGGTGTCTGCGGCTAAGTGTATTTTTATGCGAACGTCTTAACATGTAGATAAAATAACCTAACTCATTTCGAGTACAAATGATTTCAGCGCTATTTGTATGTAGTTACAGACGAGCACAGCTGATTTGATACATGCTGAGAAAAAAAGTGGTCTGTTTACATGTAACTTGCCATTTTGGTCCTGGAGGTATGGATGATATGATTATTATTTGTCTGTAGAGTAAACAGTGTTTGTATGCCAGTGTATACGACGGCATAAGTGCTCTGTCTTGCTTCAAATATGGACTCTTCCATAACAAGAGGACCAACATTATTTTGGGTTTCAGAGTCAGCAGGATTAAACAATAGAGCATAATGCAGATACAGTAATATTCATTCTACAGTCTTACTAATAATGATGCTTGCAAAAGAATTCACCAATGTGGTTTGAAGTAGATGTCGCTTACGTTATCTCCATCATCTTGAAAACATCATAGCTAACGTGATGCCCACGTGCTATTCTTTACAACGAATTAGGTTAAACAAGATATGTACTGTAGATCCAGACATATTTACTAGTCATCAAATTATTAAGTTATATCCCCATGTTTAACGTAGATATTAGCCAAGGTTGCAAGGTATATATCTTGATTGGTTTCGCTTATCGTCCGTTAAATGAGCTCGCTCTGAGGTTGTGCAAATGTAATATTGGTCGATAAGAAAGACGAAAGAAGTTCGAATGTACCTTCCAGGACTGTAATAGTTAATTTTGTATTTTGTGAGGGGAAAGAAACCTAAAATGAATCTATATCATGCTGCCCTTTGTTTAAATAGTAAAGAAACGCCAGATAAAACGTACAAATATTATGGAGGAGACACACTTGTCATTACGATATATAAGAATAAACACACACACACACACACGGACAAACACAGAAGAAAAATAAATAAATGAAAACACTAAAAAATCTTTATTTTCAACGTTTAACTGAATGCTCAGAAAAACAAATCAAATTATACGATTAACGTGAGAACGTGATGGAAAGATGCTTTCAAAATTCAAGATAGTTTGCGGTCAGTAATTTCTGGGATACAGCGATAAAGACTGCTGAATAAAATGTAATCTCTTTCTGGTAATACATTGTCAAAATACTAAACTTTACCTGTGACTGAACATATCTTAACATCTAGATTCTAAGGAATATTAAAAGATGAACGTCTTCCACCTTTTGATGTTAAACGTTTACGGCATCTTTCATTTACTCACTTTGATGCTCCCAAGAAAATATACAAAAACATGTCTGCTATTGAAATGGTAAAATGTGCTTATATCAATTTATCTTTATCAAAAATAATGATTTATAAAAGTTGTACCGAATAATACATATTTTCCATTGATATCAATTGGATATCGCAAATCTTGAACCAAATCTATTCGTACACGTTTTGTTATGAAACGTTATTATCATATAGCTGTTCATATATGTCACGTAATTCGTTGTTTTCATTATTGTCTTTAGGCCCTTGTTATGTGACAATGTTAAATCTTATGAACACACACACACATGTAAATGAAAACTGCACTCACTCTCAAGTCGTACATTGTTAACGTAGAATAAATAAAATCGATCGTTCGTCGAATTTTGCACTAGTGTATCGCAGTAACCACAGTGTTTTACACAGACCGCGCTCCATCTCTGATTTCAAGAAATTTAAGTATGATAATAAATTTAAGTATGATAATACTGATTATAACGAGATTCTTTACTTAAATGGGCTATCAAAAGTTTATACTTTGTTTTGCTCATAGAACCTGTAATTTGAATGTTATATATACCAAGCATTCATTTCATTACTCATTCATAACTTGTTTGGCTATCACAGTCATGAAATTCAGATAAAAACGTTACAGTGATATAGAATAAAGATAAAAAAGTTATTTCAGCTATAATAACAGCTAAAATGGGTATTGGATTTGTAGATCAATTTAGGTTGAAGTAACAGTCATTACAACATATGAACATCTGCGTAAGATATATATATATATATATATATATATATATATATATATATATATATATATATATATATATATATAAAGAATACAAATCATATGGCGAATAACAGTCCTTTCAAGTACACTGGATCCAGCAAGGGATCACGTGTGTCAGGGATTGATTTATCATCAATAAAGCGTACCCACTGGTAAGTTCAACCGATGCTTAAAGTTGACCCTCCAGTTTTCCCATAAAAATATTAGCATACGAAGGGACCATGTTTGTACCCATTGGATGACAAAGAAGCTGTACATAAGCCCGGTCGCAGAACACTTCTCCTCCCCTGGCCACACTTTCAGGAAAAGGAATCTTACTGGATACGCCGCCTTAGAACATTGAAACCAAGCGGTTTAAACGAAGAAGACTAGAAAAAGACAGCCATGCACAAATGAAATTATCTTTTGCAGGCGGCACGTTTTCTTTTGTGTGGTTCTCTAAATTTGCATAATAGCCTATTATTTCTACTTTAACAATGAAATATCCAGGACATAATTTGCGCTTACATAAATTTACATAACACAACATATGTTGTTATGGCTCATCGATTTCTAGGTCAACAAAAATATTTTTCAGTATCTGCAATAAGTTGAAATAAACTAGTTGAAACATAATAAATGTAAAGGTTTAATTCCTGTAGGAACAGCCATGTAAAGTTTTAATAACACAACGGTTTTTGTGTTTTATTTGCTTGTCTTGTCTATGTTTTGTATTTGCCTTTGAAAAAGACTCATTAAGAGTCGAAAGCACTCAGACTAGTTAGATACTAGTTTTGCACTGTTCGTTGTCAGTTTATTGCATCTATCTATCTATCTATCTATCTATCTATATAAGTGGTGTATATATAAGGGCAAGGTTGGCAAGGAGCAGCAGCAGTATATAGTAGTATATAAGCAGCATATATATATATATATATATATATATATATATATATATATATATATATATATAAGTATATATATATACCATCCGCCTGAGGGCGACTCCTTCAAACATCACAATCATACAGGCCTACGCACCCACATCTAACTATAATGACAACGAACAGGGGAATTTTATAACCAACTGCAAGATGTTATTGACAACTCGCCCAAGAAGGACATTCTGTTTGTACTAGGAGACTGGAATGCAAAGGTGGGAGTTGAGTTGATTCACAGACAAACTGACAAAGCATCTGTGGACCCTTCTCAATGCAGAAACAAATGAAAGAAGACTGAGGCTCTTGGAGTTTGCTGCCTACAACAATCTTGTGCTAGCCAACACATTCGGCCCTCAGAAAGCATCTAGAAGATGGACATGGCACAGTCTGGATGGACAACATCACAACCAGATTTACTACATCTTGGTGAAGAAACGATTCTGCACAGGACTGAATATTGCCAGAATATGAAGTTTTCAAGAGCAGATATTGGAAGTGATCATGATTTATTAATGACAGCGTTTCGCCTTCACCTGAAAATGATCAAAAAGCCTAACCAACCAAGAATCAGATTTGACTTTGAAAAATTGAAAGATCCAAAAGTCACAGAAGCCTTCCAAGCAATGATAGATGGTAAATTTGCACCTTTGATAACACTGGACAGCCAAGCCACTGACCTAGAATCCTTAACAACCACACTGAACACAACTGTGAATAGCACAGCTAGCGAGATCATTGGCAAATATAGTCGAACAAAGAAACGTTGGATCACAACAGATGTCCTTGAACTATGCGACAAAAGAAGAGAACTGAAAAAGAGAAAATGAGATCATGAAGGAGCTAGAAAATACAGAGAGATAAATAACATGATCAGGAAAAGCAAGAAAAAGGCTAAGGAATCCTGGATAGAAAGACAATGATGCAAATTCGAAGACTGTCTGAGCAGAAATGACAGCAAAATGGCATATCAACTCGTGAAAGATCTCATAACCCATAAACAAAGGATAACTACCACCATCCAAGACATATCAGGAATATGCCTCACAGAAGATCAAGAGATCCTCAAGCGATAGACAGAATACTGCTCAGAATTGTACAATCATGAGACCCAAAGAGATCCAGCAGAATAAACTGCCCTCAGACAGAAGAAATTGATCGCAACCACATTCTTCGTGAAGAAGTAGAAATTGCAGTTAGGTCACTAAAGAATGGAAAGTCATCCGGCATTGATTAACAACACACCAGCAGAACTCATTCAAGCAGGAGGAGAAGAGATAGTCACAGTCCTAACAACAGTCTGCAACAGGATATGGCAGACAGGAGAATGGCTCACTGCATAGAGTCAATCCTTGGTCATCGTGTTCCCCAAGAAAGGAAACTTGCAGCTATGCCAAAACTACAGAACCATCAGTTTGATCATTCACCCGAGCAAAGTCATGCTGAAGATACTTTTCAACAGACTAAAACCTCAAGCAGAGAAAATTATTGCTGAAGAGCAGGCAGGCTTCCGAGCAGGAAGGAGCATCACAGAACAAATCTTCAACCTCAGACTCCTTTGCGAGCAATACCTTCACCATCAGCAGAATCTATACCACGTCTTTATAGATGTCAAAAAGGCCTTTTATAGGATATGGCATGCAGCCTTATGGGCAACTATGAGGAAGTATAACATCAGCACAGACCTGGTGCGGGTTGTTGAGCATCTCCATGACAAAGCCACCAGTGCTGTTCTCATCAATGGCAACAGAGGAGATTGGTTTCGAACAACAGTTGGAGTCAGACAGGGATGTATACTGTCAACTACACTTTTCAACATTTTCCTAGAAAAGATCATGGAGGATGCCTTGCATGACCACAAAGGCACTGTCAGCATCGGAGGAAGATGAATCACCAGCCTTCGTTTCGCAGATGATATTGATGGTTTAGCATGAGATAAAATATAATTGGCTGACTTGATTGGGCGCCTCGACAAAAATTCCACAGCATACGGTATTGAGATTAGCGCCAAGAAAACCAAACTGATGACAAACAACACCAATGGCATTAGTGCAGAAATAAAGGTCAGTGGACAGAAGCTGGAAAGAGTCACAAGCTTCAAGTACTTGGGATCAATTATCACAGTTGATGGCTCCAAACCAGAACTACTTTGCAGGATTGCCCAGACAACAGCAGCAATAACAAGGTTGAGACCAATATGGAAAGGTACCAACATTGCTTTTGGTTCCAAAATAAGGCTGATGTGCTCGATTGTCATATCTATCTTCTGTATGCTAGTGAAACATGGACGATCACATCAGATCTACAAAGAAGGATTCAAACCTTCGAAATGAGATGTTACCGCAAGATCTTGGGCATCTTATATAATGACCATGTAACCAACGGAGAAGTCCACAGCATGATCCAACGAGCCATTAGATCCTATGAAGACCTCTTGACCACTGAAAAAGCGCAAACTAAAGTGGTACGGTCATGTCTCAAGATCATCTGGACTGGCAAAAAGCAATCTTGCAAGGCACAGTGCGAGGGTACAGAAGAAGAGGCAGACAGAAAAAGAGGTGGGAAGACAACATTAAGGAGTGGACAGGCATGGGATTTGGAGATTCCCAAAGGGCCGTAAAGAACAGGAAAAGATGGAGAGAATTGGTTGTAAAGTCAACTGTGGTGCCCCAACGACATGGTAGGTTAAGAGATTGATGATGATGATGATGTTGTTGTTGATGATGATGATGATGATGATGATGATGATGATGATATATATATATATATATATATATATATATATATATATATATATAGAAGTATATATATATATATATATATATATATATATATATATATATATATATATATATATATATATATATATATTGTTTCTAATTCTGACTTTTTTAATTTTAATGATACACTGAATAACTTTTTGCGAATAAAATGTACCTACCTGACTACTGACATCTTTGTATTTCTTATGAAGAGCTTATCATATTGCTACTATGTCCCTTTGATTTTAGATTATATATTAAGGTCTTTATTAATTGGAGTTATCCTGTTTATTGCTAATAAGTTAACGGTCTAGCTTTATTTAAAAATTTAAAATGCGCATGAAGCAAGTTATTGATAAATTTGATAGGAAAAGGACCCTTTGAATCTGTAAATTTGTCATCAGATGTAATCTTAGGACCATTGACAGTAGGAACAGTGACGTCTTTATACAGGGTACAGGAAATTCTTAGTCTAGCCCATTAAAATCCCCTGGCTGGTCAGTTTTGGGTCAGTAAGACTTATCACAAGTTTTTGAATAATTTTCATTAGCCAAATATTAAAAGTAATATTTGTAAGTACTGTAGATCTTGTCACACTTGTCAAATTGTAGGAAAACCCAAGCAGAGTATTCATGCATTTAACCAACTGTTTATCAGAATAATGGTAGACTTTATCGGTCCCTTAACCTGGACCAAGTCTGGCAAACAAACTTGTTGACCATGACTTCTAGAGGCTCTTATGTTAAAACAGAAGGCGTGTAAAGCTTTGATAATTTTTTTATACACCTTTTGTCCTTCCCTAATCTGTCCAATCTGAGGGCCAAACTGTTTAAAATCCTTTAACTCTCACCCTGAAAGTCAAGGGACTTTAGACAGATTTCATCAAATCCTAAAGAATATTATTTGGGTCATATTTATTTCTTTGATACAGTAAAAGATTGGGACAATGGTGTTCATTTGTTGTTGTTTGCTGTTAGGAAATTTAAGTAAAAAATCATTAGGTGTTTGTGCTTTTGAACATGTTGTAGGACATTTTGTTCGAGTTCCATTGAAGTTATTAGTAAAGAAACTTCTTTCAACCGAAGATTCAGAAATTACTCTTTTTGTCTATTTGTCTGATTTTAGATATAAGTTGCTAATGTCTTGTAAAGTAGCAATAGCTAATCTTTACTCTGTTCAGTCAAAAATAAAATGAAGGTATGACAGGACAATGAAAGGAGTTGTCAGTATGGTATTCGAGTTCTGGCTCTCGTGCCCACACCTCAAAATCCACTTTAGGCTAAGTAGTAAGGTCCTGCTCGAGCTATTTAGTTGTTCATTGGTTCATTAGTTTGAGCAGGTCATAACAGTTCAGTTTGAGTTATTTTAAAATAATTCGATTTCATTGTTCGATAATATTATTATGTTTATTTTATGTGTGTATTGAGACTATATAATGTGAATACACTCACCACGTATTCCATTCTTCAATTACATTTAGTTCTTTGAGAGGCTTGGAGAAGAGATAGTGACGTACTTATAATATTTGCTCGTGGGGTTTAGCAGAATACTAAATCGTTAATTTCAACAGTTATTACCCATTTTATTATGTGAAATTATTCAAGGAATTGAATATTTAATTCCCTCTATTGGATTATGTGAAATTTTCAATAAATTCAGTGGCATTATACGTTCACGGGATTTCATTGAAGTAAAAACATTTGGAATTAGAACTGTGATTTTTCAGTGGTGTTACAACGGCAGCACACAAACACATTAAAACCTTCATTCGGAATGCATTCTTACATTTTTCGGATTAGCGAGAAATTGATGGAACAATTTAGGACAGTATTCTAGGAATTCCTGCACTGTAAGTTAGTTTTAATTCTTTCACTTGTTTTGATTTCTTTTTATCTTATTAAAATAAATTTATATTTTGGAAAATTGAATGCTTATTAGACTTATTTAATATCTTACTAAAATATCAGGCAGTTAAGATGTTTACATGGAAACAAACATCGTCATTAAAATACAGTGTCTCTTAGATAATTTCCTATTTTTGCAGCTCTTGTAGATTTTGTTAAATTAACATATTTCTCCCTCAATTAGATCAGATGACACTACCATTTTACTGTGAATTTCATAAATAAGATTTAATGTTTTGATCACATTCACATGTAAATCTCTCTTTCCTCCACAACAATACCATATTAATCTCCTTTGTTTTGAAAATTCTTTGCTTCTCTGGTAAACTGTATTTTGTGTTGCCATTCAATTCATCATTTATTCTCCGTGACATGACCTTTCTAGCATTTTAATACGCTAGAACTTATACTTGTTTATTTAAATAGTTTACGTTCAAGTACTGATGGATGTTTGTGAGGCATAGATGTTCAAAATATGCATTTTTTCAAAGAGTGAAATGTTTTCTGGTTCCTACTTTTGTTATGTCATCTGTTATCTGGTCAGGACATTGACAAATCATGCCTTCCTGTATACCATTATGTTGTTTGCCTGCGATGCGTTTGGACGTTGTTTCGCTTACCCATCTGATATCTTGGTCAATGTAATAACTGAACAATAGGTAAAGGTACGTTAAAAATCCAATTCACACGCACGCACGCACGCACGCACGCACGCACGCACGCACGCACACACACACACACACACACACACACACACACACACACACAATGTAATTTCACACGACTTGCAAGTTTAACGCCATAATGTTTGAATGCGTTGTCTTTGTCACATGTATCGTAATCTAGGTAATCCAAGTGTTAACTGTTTCATTTTTATTACATCCTTTCGATATCTGGACTGCATACTCCGTTTTTGGTCACCAAAATATTGTGAACCTTATATACGGCATATTGTTTGTTATATAGTGATAACTCTTGTTCGTGAAACATGCCCTAAATATTCTCTTCATTCAAGTCTTCCAGTTTGTAATCTACTGGGTCACGTATTTTCATATGCCTGATTGTGAATCTTTCCCATTGACTTATGAAGGTACTTCTTTGAAAAAATTGTTTTGTAGTTGAAAATTCGACCAGTTTGCGTTTGATAAGAATAACCGAATAGATTGATCCATCCTTTCGACCTATTGTTTCCCATCTCACAGCAAATGGAGTCATTTGAAGATGTCTCTGTAACGTTATTTATGTCAGCTCCAGTTTTGCTTTAATCTCAGCCCATGTTGCTTCTTGCAATACATCTCCTACTCTTAGCATGCATTTGTATCCATCATTGGTTGTTTCATGCGCTATAGCATGTTAACAACGTCTGCTTATCACTGATTATCCACAAGACTAAAAAAGACTCATGTGTATGGAAATGATTTTACGTCTAGCACAGTGTGAATTTTTTATTATTCAGTTAACCTTTCTCAGTAAGGTATGTTTATTTTCTTTTGTCCTGTTCAATTTCTTCCCAATGCCGATTGATGTATGTGTAAGTAAACATACTTTTGGAATCGTAATAAATGTGTCTTATATATTATTTCTGGTGTGTCTGCGACGTTAGTCACCTAACAAGACATAAGAGTATCCAAGGAGTACTCTACATTTGGCATAAGAACATTAAGCTATAAATGACACCTTAATTTTCAATTTTGCAGACATAGGAATGTTATTATTTCGATGCCAAATTTTGCCTTTCGAATGGCTGATTCACAATTATCTACCATATATATATATATATATATATATATATATATATATATATATATATATATATATACTGCATATATATATATATATATATATATATATTGAGCCACTATATCCTGTTTTGACGAATCGTTGTAAAGTAACCACGTGACGTTTATTAACGCAAACATGTATGCCTTTATGTATATGATATCCGTAATTTCTTCCATGTTCAGACCAAACAATTTTGATTGTTTTGCTATTGTTGTTGCTTCTTCGAATCTTTTTATTACTGAATGCCATCTGTCGATCAGCATCTTTTGAGAAACACTGTAGAAAACCTTTTTATGGAAAAGTAAACATTTGATCGTCTTGAATATTCGTTTCTATCGCAACACATTACTTCCATCTAATTTTGAAAACAACCCACTCCAAACATGTCCAACTATTTTAAATGTAACAAGTGGTCTTGTCAGTTCAGTATTCACCTATTTGTAGCTCATATCATTGAGTGAAGACCATATATAAGCAGATGCAAATTAAGTATCAATACTATTCCTGTTTTCTTTTTCTGCTTCACATATCAACTAAAAAGTCGTTGAATAAGTATCTTTTTCAGGGGAAAGAACCACGTGCTTATAAATATAAACGGATATGAATACAGTGTTTCAAATCAATAGAACTGTATATGCATGCGTATCGTCGTTGTAGTTTCTCCTCTAATTTTTTTAAATATAGATTTTTTCCGAGGAAAATTGTTAGATTGTTCGTCTGAATAAAGCCTTCATGAGATGAAGAGTGCATTATTTACCCGGAATTACAATTTTAGCACTAGTTTGGGGTGGAGTGACTCTTTCAAGAGAAAAACTGGAGATCTTTTGCAACAGTATTTAAATGTTACACTTTCAAATTATAGATCATGGCAGAGTGAGAGACAGTACTGTGAATGAGTAACAACACCTCTCCTTACTTGATCAGATTTATCTGATGACCTGACATGCATTCTCTGGTTGACTTGCTCTTAGTTGACAATGGACAAGCGCGGTTGCAAGAACAACGTGTCACGGAAACTATCGAGGTTACATTAATTAATACTCCACAGTTAAGCATAATTCTCAAGACTAGAAACCACTTTAGTTCAAGAAAAGGGATTCATTTTGCTGAAATTGCATGGATCAGACATAGATTTAAGAGTTTGTTGTTATGCCATTACTGTAAAATTGTTTGAGTTTCCAAAGAAGGTGGACCCATCATAATGGTGAAGTTGTGGTTATTATGTAAGTATTTACTTAAAGGTGAACTTCAACCAACACGACCGTACGTTATACGCAAACGTTTCCGAATATTTGAACAATCTGCGATCGTTTCCAACATCAAGAAAAGACTATTGGTGTAGCTTCCAGTCCATTCGAAATGACACACGTAATTCAGTCGATTAAAATGCTGTTAAGAATTTCACTACATAATAAACGTTTATTCAGTGATATACTGTGTACTTATCATATCAATATTGACTGTATATTTACTCTAAATGCATGATGTAGTCAACAAATGAACAAAATATTCCGTGAGATAACTACCCTACTCAAGAGTTTAAAACATCTCAACTATTTGATTGGTATTTGCGACAAGTTTAACACACTAATGGCTATATGATGCCACAGAAATGGGAGCTAAGAACTTTTACCGAGGACAAACAGAGGCAGCCAATAGTAGATGGTTTCTGCGTTTATCGAACCCTCGAACCTTGGATTATGAATCCGATCCTTTAGCAGCTATGACGTGGATAAAAAACCTAAATAGAAGTAGATCGAGATTTATTCGCCCATTCTAGAACACGCAAGCATGGTTTGTGTAATTGTAACAAGAAATAATCACATTTATTCGAACTCTTACCAATTGATTACGTTAGAATTATAACCCGGAAACTATTATGGATTGGGTATGATGGACGAGGTCACCTGAGACCCTTGTGTGTTAAAGTAGATGTCTCCTTCATATGTTCAAAATTAAATTGTTTTACCATGACACGGTACCAGACGAATCTTTATAACCCCAACGCAACTTGGATGTGAGTCGTTACTATGACAATTAATTCCCCTATTGCCTCAATTCCTCTTTCAAGGTTAACAGATGCCTATATTTAATACAACCACTGTTACCTAGGACATACTAATAAATGAAGCCACATACGCTGTACATCATTTCTGCAAACTAAGATAGAAATTTCAAAATGTGACAAGACTATACAGAACTAAATAAATGATATGTCCAGTTAAAGGACAAATACTACCAATAAAAGAATTGAGTCTACGAATACTACGCTCTATGTCTTCTAATAACATTCTAGTTCCATAGCCCCAATCTGAATAGTATCAAAGCAGTTTGACTTTTCTGGTCCAATAATTTAGAACTGTCTGGGTTGTTTTTCACATGAAGGTGTTAAAGAAGCAGCATCAGTGCCTTCGTTTCAACATAGATGTTTTCAGTGGCTGCTGTCCAGATAATGTCTTAAATAGGTTATGGACAAATTTGTTGAATATTTGAATATGTATAAAGGAAATGTCTCTGGGTGTTCGTGTGTGTGTGAGTATGTTTGTTTGTGTGCGTGTATATGTATGTGTGTGTGTTTGTGTGTGTGAACGAAAACGTTTTCAATCGTAACTTTTTGGATGATACTTGTTTCCTAGCTATGCTCAATATACTTGACTGCATGAAGGAGACCAGTTTTTGTAATAATTGTGTCACCCTAAAAATTAAATCATATACTACTACTACTACTACTACTACTACTACTACTACTACTAATTATTATTATTATTATTATTATTATTATTATTATTATTATTATTATTATTATTATTATTAAGTTAATGTACACTTAAAAATAAACACAGATCGGAATTGTTGGAAACCATCCCAACCGTGAAGCATACACTCTTTCATTCTGCTCGTTTTTAATTATGAGAGCAGAGCGAAATGTATATTATGCAAAGTCTATTGATACCATATTCAATTTACTTTTATTCCCTATCTGCAGAAACAGGAGATGTCTTATTATTTTGCTCATATCTGTCCCTACATAATAATCTGTACATTCTCCCTATCTTTAAGTCCGCACGTCCGTCTAGAATATTTTTTGATAGGATCGCACAAACAATTATAAAACTTTGAGTTATGAAATTGTGCACACTGTATTATGGTCATTTGTCATTTACGATTTTACTGGAGATTGTTTCTGTTTTACGCTGGAAATCTGGATGGTAGTCATAACACTGATACAAAACCAATGGTTTGTAATTAAAAACACATTTACATGGATATATTGAGTTCCATGCCGCCCACTGTTCTTAAATAGACATTGTGTGTGTGTCTGTCTCAATATCTTTTGTAATGGGGAAGCGGGGTGGGGTTGGGGCCTTCACCAGTTATGATCGCGATCTGCCACTGGCATAAGGGGTCTCACTACACAGTATATATGAATTATTATATGATTATTGACAACACACATATTCATCACAGGAAGAAAAAGGAGACACATAGTTATAATTTTCCGAGGGAAGACAACGAAGACAAAAATATGTTGGTATTAATAAATGACTAAAGTTCTTTAGAAAATTAACAACGCCAATTTTAGTTCTGAAGATGACAGTTTAGCGTGAAAAAGCAGAAACGTCCTTATATGTACTGAATATGGTAACATTAATGGAAGCATGTTGCCGGCCTTCTCTTTTTATGAATGAACAGAAGATACCGGCGAAAATATAAAATCCTTGTTTGTGTCACTCAACAGCAATAATGCTAGAAATATAAGTATTTATAATTCACCAAACACTAGGACTTGAGCGCCTGTGGTGGGTTCGTGAACAACACTTAACAAATATATAAATAAATGGTTTGACGCTAAAAGAAAGGAATAAGTTGACATACATAGAGGATCTGTTACCACCAGTACAACGGTCTCATCTGACGTCATCGTCTCCATATTGGAATTTCATCGATATTCGAACCTGCATTGTGTTAGAGCTGTTTAGTGATAAGACTTGTATTTTTCAATCTTAGGATTAAAGTTTGGATTATATTCACAAACCGTAAGTCCTATTTCCAATTTTTCAATTGTTTTCTAGGGAAATAAATTATTTTGTTAAAATATACAAAGCTTGTAGGCTTCACTCTTTTCTCTTGTTATTTTTGTATAAGCCTACACGTAACAATATATATATATATATATATATA
>JAECUM010027173.1:0-49821 GCA_016617855.1 Megalonaias nervosa | reverse complement strand
AAGTACACCGCTCCGGTGGCCTAGTGGTTAGAGCGTCCGCCTCTGATGCGGGAGGTCGTGGGTTCGATCCCCGGTCGAGTCATACCAAAGACTTACAAAAATGGTACTAACAGCTGCCTCGCTTGGCGCTCAGCATTAAGAGGTTAGTGTTAGGACTGGTCGGCCTGGTGTCAGGATAATGTGACTGGGTGGGATATCATGCTACATGTCTGCGGCATGATGCCCCAGTGCTAGACATCACTATAAACTGCCACACTGCAGACATCGTAGCGATATGACTGAAAAATTGTTAAAGCTACGTTAAAAATCATAATCACATCACATCACATAAATTACGTTACAATTTCAAATGAAATAATTATCATATTTACAAATGTCAATGATGTACCTCAGTTATGAATATATTATTATTATTAATGAATATATTATATCAGAGTCAAAATTCAGATACATTAGGCTTTACACCCACCCCCATGTCTTCCACTTATATTATACCATTATGATGAACCGATATACATTTCTATATTTCAACAATGAAGTATGATGCCCTCACACCAAAACAACACAGACATCACAAGGTAAAAATATGGATTAGGGAAGTCAGACTGTTACAAACTCCTGATTAGTGAAAGGATGTAGCTTGCTGTGCTATAATGACAGTTTTAATAATTGTGTTAATTTTCACCAAAATTTACAAAGTAACAACACGAGAAAATATATTTTTTTTCATACCTAGAGGAAAATGTGTAGGTTTTCCTGATTTTCAAGATTTTATTCATTATTTACTTCATGCTCAATGAAACTTAATTCTTGGAGATTGCTGTATGATCTACCTCTGTGTCAACTTTCCAGCCATTTTCTTTCCAGCACATAAATAAGAATGAAAGTCCTCGTCATTTTTCCTCTCAGGCTGATGGATCAATGAAATGCTGTCCAATTTTTGTAGTGAGGTTTTAGATCATGAATATTTATTTCCATGATTTTAAATGTGTAGAAGAGATGTCTAAATTGCTGATGAGAGTTTAAAGCCGTGTCCTTTTATCTGTAAATTATTTCAACATCGCATAAACCATGATGGCAGATCATTTCTGTTGATTAACTGATTTCTAGATCTAATGCTTTAAAAATTCTATTTTACATTTTAAAATAAACATTTTTTTCACCAAGAAAATTCAGCAGAATTGGCAGGTTTTTTTCTTCCAGTCTCAGCAATCTTATTTTTGTAACATTTTAACTCGTGATTTATTACTTGGGTAAAGTGAGGGGTTGAAGCCAATAATGCATTTTCTAGAAATAAGTCATTTTTTCAGGATGTATCACCCAAATTTTTTTTTTTTAAAATGAGTTTTTTTTCATGATGCATCACCAAAATTCTTTTCTTGATATAAGTGTCATTTTTTTCTTGATGCTTCACCAGATTTTTTTAACATGAATGTCCTTTTTTCATGATGTATTGCCAAATTTGTTTCCTTCACTTGCAATATTTGTTGGGGGTTCTTTGTGTTTGTTCTTTTCAGTTTTTTTCTTTGGCGGCAATATTTAAGTGATTTTCTTTACAATGCTTCAGAGGTTTTAGTCTGTACTTAACATTTGCACCTGTATTGCACTCTTTTTTGACAGGTGACCTTGGTAAATATGATTTTTTTACTACATTTAGGTGACTATTGTACATAGCAACTGTCAAATTCATGTACATGTACTTATTTATGTTGAGCCCACCTTGGCACAAGTTTGACGTAGTGATCACTGGCATTTATGTTCAGCCCACCTTGGCACAATTTTGACATAGCTGTCACTTTGGCATTTATGTTCAACTCACCTTGGCAGAAGTTTGACATAACGTTCACTTTGGCATCCGAGTTAATGTTGGCTTGTCCAGTCATTTATCCACATCCCACATTAACCTCAAAGTAATTTTATGTGGTTTCTCAAATATATTTTTGTGTGTTCAGCAAACATTTATCATAAGCTTGTACAGGTTCACCGGTATGGCAGTGTCCAGCTGTTTGCTTCAAAAGAACAGGAGATAATTTGCTTCCAAATTTGTGATGGGTAAAGTTTCTAATTTTCTTGCTTTTTTTACTATATTTGTTGGTATTGAACATTGATTTGATCATGTCTTCAGTCACATTTTATTAGCTAAAAACCACATTCAGTATTCGGATATTGTGCGTGAACACAGAATATTATGGGATAAGGAAGTGTTCATTGTATTTATATTTTCAGTTATAATAATTCATTATTTGTGAGAGATTCATTAATGTCAAGCTTTATTTAGAATAATTTATATATCACTTCAATCCAAACTCGTCTTTGAAATTATTGTATCAAAAATATCCTACTTTACTTCTCTGTCACTTATTTTCATGTTTATTTTTTGCCAGCAGAAAACAGAATTTAGCCACTCTAGTTTTTTTTTCCTAATGCTTTTTTTAAAATATCACTAAAGATATTTAGCAAGAAAGACCCAGAAGAATGTTTTTCCTGTTCTTTTATGAAGATGAGACTAGTCTAAAACCAAGTTAGAGTGCAAATAAAGAGGCTAGTCTAAAACCAAGTTATAGAGCAAATAGATTAGTCTAAAACCAAGTTATAGAGCAAATAAAGAGACTAGGCTAAAACCAAGTTATAGAGCAAATAAAGAGATAAAGTGTAGGCATACACAACAGTAAAAATGTAATCTGGAGCACTTTAATGCCATCTGTTACCGTATATAATCAGTTATAAGTTGGGTCCAACTGCAAACAACATAGACCCTGATCTGCTTTCAGCGTCGGTATTATCTGTTGTACTTATTACTCCTACCAAAGTGCACAGACCCAAATCTACAGATGATTTATGCAGTGGCAGATTTGGGTCTATGGAGTTTGCATTTGGATCTGATTTGTAAGCAAGTACAGCACTAAACAGATTTAGATTCCTATTCACTGTTTTGTATGCCTAAAATTTCTCTTTATACGGTAGTTCAGAAATCCTATCAAACTCCTAAATATTCATGAGTTTAGATGTCATAGACAAGACAATTTCCTTGAAGACCATGGAACTTTTGTTTGAAGACAATGGTAATGTATTGAAATGCAAAGATGTGAAAAAATTTCATAATTTCTTAAGAAGAACTCTCAAGTTTAATTATGATATGTAGCTATCAATGTCACTTGAATACAGTTTACTGTGCAAGTAGGCCATAATTTCATTTTTAATTATATTATAAAGAATCAAATATGTCTTCACAGAATGAGTGCAGTGTTGAATAATTGATGAAATTTAATATAATAATCACCACAGTTTACTTGTTTCCATTTGGAAAGTCTGTCAGCATAGATTAGTTAAATGTTTTGTTGGATAAAGTATTTATTTTTATACTTGGAAAATAAACCCAGAAAATAGGAGCAGAATTAATTTGTGAGCTTGAGTCAATTAATGGGTGATGTACAGTTTGAATGATACAAGAAGCACTACTGTAGAATGATACAATTACATACCATATATATCTGCTTAGAAGCTGAATTCAACTCCAAACTGCACAGACCCAAATCTGCCATTGCATAATGTGCTGGCAGATTCGAATCTATGCACTTTGCTAGGAGTAATCACCAGAACAAACATTGTAGACATTGATCTGCATATGCATTATCTGACAGTAAATCAGGTTCTGTGTTGTTTGCAGTTGGACTTACAAGCAAGTGTAAGTGGTATTCATTTTGCTGTTATGGTAATGGAAATCTTGTGACATGAATTAAAGATATGTTAAGCATTCTTTGTTTCATTTTCTTTTCAGAAGTTAACTAAAACAAATAATCCTCATTGGATTTTAAACAAATAGGCATTTGTTTAAAATCCAATGATGTTCTGTTGATTGAATTGACTTTCCCCAAGTTGAAGGTTCAGGCCTGCTAATCAGGATCCTCATTGAGCACACGCTCAATCAAGCTTTTTTTCCCATCCAAACTATACAGTAGAACCTTGTTGGTGTGATCTTCCAGGACTGCTCAAAATTGATCTTCAAAATACCATTTACTTGAACCACTGATTTCTCCAGCTGAAGCCCCTTGAAGGTTCAGCTTAAACCACAGATCTTGAACAGAAGCCTCTTGGAAGTTCAGCTCAAACTGAAGCCCCTGGGAGGTTCAGTTCAAACCACTGATCTTGGACTGAAGCTCCTTGGATGTTCAAGCTATAGAAATATTATGATGTAAGCCTACAATTTATGAACGTCACTTTTAAAGCTTTTTAACTGTGTCAGTTATTTTCTTCATGGAGATTTTTTAGAGAAACTGAGTTCAAGTGTGATTTCACATTGAGAAGTCCTGGCATGGGCAGGGGGAAAGATGCACATATTGAAAGACTTGATGCAAGCAACAGTGTGTGTGTGTGTGCATGCACCAGACTAGTTAGCCTAGCTTGTCTGGACCTTTTAGTCTTGCAGTATGTATGCCTGTCTGTGAAATAAACATACCAGGTTTGATTCTCCATGGCAGTTATAATTAGCATTATTTCCAGTAATTGTAGTAATAATCTCTGATGAAAATCAAATGTTTAATAAGGATTAAATAACACTTTAGATGTAAAGTGTGAGGGTGTAAAGTAATTAGATGCCATGGGCTTCTGATAATCAAACTTGGACGACGTGGGTCCAAAAAAGACTACAACTAATCTTCTGCACCCCCATCTTTATTCAACTCCTTGTTTGAACATGTGTAAACAGCTCTAACAGTGTCTGTAGTTTCTACTGTACAAGTTACATAAGCTGTCGTACATACATTAAAACTGTACAAATAATAATGTGCAAGTTCTGTTCAACCACAAAATGATGGCAGGGTTAAAGGTCATTTGGAAGTCTACTGTGTTCCAGACTATTTTTTGTGGAGAACCAACCAGGTTTTAGAGTTCCGACTTAAAATATTAAAAAGCAGTTATGCTCAGCCATAAATGTGTAAAAATGTTTTCATACAAATGTCAGTGGTCAGTTGTCCCAAAGCATTTAAATTTTGAAGGTTCAAATCATCACTACTGAACCAATATTATATTATCGTCTTTATATATTATGATTATAATGTTATCGTTTTCATCTATTGTGATACATTAATTGTAAATTGGAGCAGAAGAATCAATTAAAACAGTAGCTTTAGTTTTGTATGTAATGATTTGGCCATTTCTTTCTCTGCAACTTGTAGAGAAAGAAACTGTTGCACACCTTAATGCACATGGTGTACCTCAAACAACATAAACTGGTTGTTTACCTTTTATTATGCGCTTTACTAGGGGCCAGGTCCAACCATAGAAGATTTATATATCCATGTGCACACATTCTGCAAGATGCAAGGATACGGCTATACCTTTTATCAACTGGACATGGTGAATATTCTGCTATCAATTGGACATGGTGAATATTCTGCTAAAAGGCTGAACTATAAGTCATTCTGATCATCACTTTTAATTTGCCATCAGTTTGTGTTTGGATAGAAATACTTTAACCAGTTACTACTTCTAGTTTAAAAATTTTGACTTGCACAAAACATTATGAACCATAAGTGACTTTACATAACTGGAGTACTTGCACAAATACATATAACAGTTGTCACTTGTCCATTAAGATCAATATGCTTGCCATACAAGAAACAACAGAATGTGTTACTGGATTTTAGATGGAAAACTTTTTTCCACAGAAACCATTTTGGTTTTATATTCCTAAAGTGTCACATCCTGTTAAATAATGCATAATGTATGTCAGAAATTATGATGCATACTGTAAGTAACCCATCTCTCTACCATAGATCAAGAAATTGTATCAACTCAAAAGTTCTTTCAATGAACAAAATGCAGTGCTATGTAATAACAGAGGCAACATTTTGCAATTTTTAACCTGATAATTTATCCAGTAATTGACCAGCAAAGTCGGAGGAGGGACATATAAAGTGTAACCAGAAAATTGTGAAGATCAATGTTTACTTTTTTCTTTCTAATGTAAAGCCTCTTACCACATTATTTTAATCTATGAATCCCTTAAAAAAAATTACTGAGCAGAAATGAAATTTGTTACCAACAAGATGGGATGTGATGTGACTAGATGAATATGGGTCACACTGTATGTCCCCTCCATAGATATACTGGGGGCATCAAAACACATCATTCCATATGAACTATTTACAATCAGTAACTTCATATGTCCCCTCCACAGATGCTAGAAGCATAAAAATACATGATTCCATGTTGACTATCTACAATGGGTAACACAATATGTCCTCTCCATACATAGGCTGAAGGCATAAAAACATGTTTCATGTTAACTATCTACGATGGGCAACACCATATTCCCCTCCATAGATATGCTGGAGGCATAAAAATATATTTCATGCAGACTATATACAAAGGCTAAATCCTACATACATGTAGCTATCCTTAAAGTGTAACTGACATGAAATTGAAATGTACATGATTGCCAGTTGTAAACAATGGTAGCTTTAAAAATACAACTTCTGACATGCATCAAAGATACCCTATGAAATGCTGGTACTAAATGATCCAATTATTTGGATTAACTACTATAGAACCTCATTTATCCAAGGGTCCCATAAACATTCAGATAAATGGACGTTTGAATGAATGAGCTAGATTTATATAGCAAATCCTCAACTTTAAGCTTGACTGGGACATTAATGTAGTTCAGATGAAAGAAGTTGCACTGTATATATTATACACAGATTAGACAATAATCCAATAGTTCCATTGTGGAATGGCTAAAGAATGGAAGGAACAGGTCTTAAATATTATTTGACCGATACTATAATTACTAAAACTTAAAAACCACAGACACTAATCTGTAATGAGAGTGCCAACAACTGTTAAGTTCAAAAATTCTAAGATCATACATTTCTTTACACAATTTCACCACCCTATGTTACAAGTATGTAGAATACTGAAGGTTTTTAGCCATTAGCTTAAAAATGGCTGCCTGCAATAACAAGTGTTTAAACTGTTTGAAGAAATCAGTGCCATGTTGGCAAGAAAACCAGCCAAGGTAAACAGTTTTACTTTAATGACTGATGCGCTACATCCTTATCATGAAAAATTGCTAACAGTAAATTTATGGGCAAAAATTTGATTTGAACTGTGCCACTTTCTTAAAAAAAACACATTGAAGTACAATTTTGTCTCAAAAATTTGGGCCTCACATGGCAGTGAAGAAGCTCTATTGTATGTTTATCCATCTATTCACTCTTGACTTAACCAGCATAGCTCTGCACCCCTTGCACATAACTTAATGCCATTTGGTAAGTGAATTGCCTATTACATGTCAATGTGTATTTTAAAGGTTTCTTTATTTTCAAGTGCAACTGTTTTGGAGTTTTTGCTTCTTTCCAATAAATATTATCTCTTCAATATAGCAGACCCTTGTGACCAGCATAGCTTGGTAACCATTCAACCTAATCTGTCATTAGGTGTGAACATTGACCTGAGTAGGCATTTTATACATTTTGTCTCATCAACTCCAATTTTGACTGAGTTGTGCCCCTTGACATTTATATTCACATACTCACATAGAATGTTGTTTGTGACCAAAGAAGATCTGCAACCATTATGCCATTTGTTAGATGAATTGCCCATTGTACATACTCCTTGTAAAGGTTTCATTTTAAAGGTGTCCAGATTTGAACAGTTATTGCTACAGCAGGTCAATGTAACCAGCATGAATCAGGAACCATTCAAAACATTTTATACAATTTGGTCTGTACATCATCTCATAGCCATCAGATTTTTCCTTTTTGTTTTGTCTAGTCAACTCCATTCTAGACAGATTTATGACCCCTGACGATTCACTTCACATGGGTTGTTGCTTGAATCTTGCATAGCTTAAGAACTATTCAGCATATTTCAATGCAATTTGGTTATGATCACTGTCCTAGAGATGCACGTGACTTACATGGGTTTACTTTCATTTTCAAGTGTTATTGGCCCCCTGACTGCTCATCAGCATGTCTTTTGTTTCTGCAAGAAAACTTCATGAACTGTACCATATTTGGCTTGTAGTTTTAGACTGACAATGACATCATTTAGTTACTATGGCTCCTGATTACCGATCCTCCTGATTCTGGTTTCCACAGAACAAGTTTACTAAGCTTTCTTCATTTTCAACCAAATTTTCCATGCAGCTTTACAGTATGAGACAAATGTTTCACACTACCTTTTGCAAGAGTTATGACCCTTGACTGCCCTTCCTCCTAATGTTGCTTTCCACAGCATAAGTTCACAAAGCAATGTTACATTTCAGCCAAAGTTATTATCCACCTTTATGTTGATGAGATCCAGAATGCGGTTGGCTTTCAAGTATTTCACATCATCCATTATAAGAGTTATAGCCCCTGTGATTTACCAACATTTTTTTTTTTCAATTTAAGGCCCTGCCCAACAAATTGTAGAGTGCAAAGTTCTTTGCAATGCACCCATCACTGCTAGCTACAGTTCTGCTATAAGAAATGTTTTGTAAAAACAATGCAGCACACTGAAGACATCTATGAAGTTATTATTTATCTTGACTGGTTTTCTTTGTCTGACTGGTTCTGAGCATTTTAACTCCTTTGAACAATTGTTCAATGAGCTGAGAGTTAAGGGTAATGTAGAAAAGCACAAAGTCATCCAAATGCCTCTGACATAGGATGGTGAGATTACTGGCAGTGTACTTTGTTTCAAATTGGGAACCTTAAATTTTCAGAAAGAACTTTACTGAAACAGTAAATCCCAATTTCTTATGCATTTCATGTTATTTACTAAATAAATATCCACCAGTATTTCAAGCTGGTGGCCATCATGAAAGTCAGGATAGTCATGACTGCACAAAATATTAAGCAATCGAGTCTTTAATGAGTAAAGATTATTACAAATGTGTTCCATTTACAAGGAAGAAGCCTATGAAGACAAGTGCTCTATTTACAAGCAAATTAGACTATGATGATAATGAGATGTAAAATTCATGAAAGATTTTACCTAACTTACTAAGGAGCCAGGACAGCACAATGATAAAGTGCCATTTTTTATACCTATGTAGTCCCGAGTTCAATCTCTATTCACAGCACTTGCAAGAATATATGTTCCCCAATCAATGATTCGTAATTACATCAGATTTATCTGATTTGCTTTTTATTAACAACTGCCTGTACCAACATTTCTGCCACAGTGTAAACTGAAAACAGGTTTAAAACATGGATTTTTCAATATTATGTGCAATTTTTTAACACAGCTGCAGAGGTCTGAATGGATAATTAAAGACAATGTTTAAAAATGTTAAAAATATATATTGCTAAACATGGTACCGTATTAATTGCTTATAGGCCAAGTGTAACAGCAAACTGCATAGACCCAGATCTGCTGCTGCATAATGTTTCGCCAGATCTGGGTCTATGTAGAATAACACAGACCCTGATCTGCCAGTACATTATGAGATGGCATATCAGGGACTATATTGTTTGCAGTTAGACTCGACTTGTATATTTATCAGCGAGGTAACTGCCTTCAAAATCTCAGTAATAAATACATCTCAAACTTGTGAAGTGGGTACAGTTATGTCCATGACTTGCAAAATTAGTTGCCAGAGACAAAATTAATGCAACAAAAATACATTGCCAGAGATACATGTGACCTCAATGTAGTACAGGAAGGAGAGGGAGAATTATTTGTGTGCCAGATGTATCACTTGTTTAAAGGTGCATCAAAACTGGCTCCCATGCCTAGCTGTACAGTGTATTTACTTAATTTCTTTCCATTATGCCAAAACAAAAAAATAATGAAGCTCTCCATGAAAAGCGGCAATTCTTCACTATATGTGATTTTATTGGTTTGTGATATAGTATTATTTGAAGCATATAGCAATTTGCATTATTCAAAAAAGTTACAAAAATTTCTACTCTTAAACCAATGAACATAAATCGCAATTCTATTTAGTACCCAAATATCAAGACCATATTACTGTTATGTTGGTATTGTGTTACTGTTATAATGGTTTTGTGTTACTGTTATGCTGGTATTGTGTTACTGTTATGTTGCTATTGTTACTGTTATGTTGCTATTGTGTTACTGTTATTGTTACTATTACATTGGTATTGTTAGTGTTATGTTGGTGTTGTGTTACTGTTACATTTGTATTGTGTTACTCATTTTTGTTTGTATTGTGTTACTGTTATATTGGTATTGTGTTACTCTTATGTTGGTATTGTGTTACTGTTGTGTTGGTATTGTGTTACTCTATTATGTTGGTATTGTGTTACTGTTATGTTGGTATTGTGTTACTGTTACACTAGTATTGTGTTACTGTTATGTTGGTATCATGTTTCTGTTATGTTGGTATTGTGTTACTGTTATGTTTGTACTGTGTTTCTGTTACGTTGATATTGTGTTACAGTTATGTTGGTACTGTGTTACTCTAGATATGATATTGCTAGCCTTTATTATGTGACATATATTTAATCACCCAACATTACAATGCTAATATATGCAAATGTGCTATGATACATGTACCATATTTGTACTAATCTTTGTTTATGAATTAATAATGGCATGATGTAACCATAAACAAGTAAGTTACTCATGCCCACCTTTACCAGGAATGTATTATCAATTTTATTACAATGAACAAGTTTTCAAAAACAATCACACTTGTAATTAAAACTGCAATTAACATTTTTTAATGATGCTTAAAGATCCCAGCTATTGCCTAAGCCCACACGGAACGTACTATATAACTGAATAATATTGCCTAACCATGAGTGTCTTTATTAATACATAAGGTACTATATAACTGAATAATATCGCCTAACCATGAGTGTCTTTATTAATACATACATCATGGCTACTCTGGCTTATTTGTATCCTTGAAGATAATAAGCGGGATACTCCTTGTCTATTAATAACCCTAACTCACTGTAATCTGCTCAGAAATCTGAGTAAAGGCAAAAGACAAAATAATTCCATATTATTACATACATCTGTCAACAGACAAAATAATTCCATATTATTACATACATCTGTCAACACAAAAACACAAACCGCATTGCATATTATGTTCCAATGTGTCACCCAACACTAAAAATAATAACACTATATACAAAAACTTACAAATATTTTTATTTGCTAGATAAAGCTTCATGCTTGGCTCTTGAAAAAATGTTCAGTATTATGCTTGATATGTGTGTGTGTGTACAAATTATTTCTCTGGACAATTGTGCACAGATTCAAATTAAATATGAAACACGCACATGTGCAGATTTCTTCGAAACAAAGTGTTCATGAAAAACAGACTAGCCAGGAAAAACTGCTGCAGTGTGTCCTTGGAAAAGAATTTTGGTCCCATTTCTCTGGCATAACATAGTCAATAGCCCAGGTCCGCAGGTAAACAGCACCAGGCAAGGCGATGGGTGCTGTTTACCTGCAGACCTGAGTTTGAATCTCCATAGAGTACGAATTAAAAACTCTCTAACCTGTATGATAGTATTATTTGTATTAAATATTAATTTCTGCCTACTATTATCAAGCATTCTTCTATAGAATCCAGGGATAGCATTTTCTGTTCTGTCTGGTGTATATTTATAATTCTCTCTCTCTCTCTCTCTCTCTGTATATCTAGATATAACATGCACAACACTGAAGATAGTCGAGTCCTAAATCAATCGTTGCATGATGTACTACCAGACCTGTAAGTAAGTGACATATTTGTGTAGTTTATACAGATTTGAAAAAAAAATTCATTAAGAACATTTTTAATGCACTGAAATTGCAAAAAAACCCATTTAATTTCAGGTATTTAGTCCAAAATTGTCAGCATACTTCTCCTGGCATATGCACAGGCCATGTTTTATTTGCAGGGTGAGAAATCACGGAATCATAAACAATTTTGATCAATCAAATAATAATACAAACATCAAATTACTCTAGTATATTAAAGGAGAAAAAAAATATGGAATGCATTGAGCTGAACAAAAAAGAATATTATAAATATAATTCTAAAAAAATATATTAACTTGAACACAAATGTTGAAGTGTATAAATCTGACAACTGCTACAGTATGCACATAAATAACAGTATATATATAACAACAGTATATCTATAACAACAATATATCTAACAAGGTTTTGACTATCACAAAATACCACCAGTATTTTCTTTTGATAAACACTTTTGTGGCAGCTAACAGTCTCAACCATTACAAGTTAAGAGACTACAGAAATCTATTTGCAATGTAAAAGCAATCTCCAAACTTTTGTATACAATGTGACCAGAAATATAAAAGTAAAGAATACTTAAACATACAAATATAATTCTAACAGAAAACTACAGCAAAAAGAATGTCTAGGGTTTTGTTACAAATATCATAACAGACTTCCTTCTTAAGAATTTGTAGCAGAAACCAACTGACCAAGTCAGCAGGTTTTTAAGGAATCTTAGCATCAGTTGTTCTGAATCTTGGCAGTCCATGTAGAATGGATAATGTGTTACTTCTAAATAATCATATTTTATCTTTCTAACAGTTTACATACCATCCAGTCGGATTACATATTTCCAAGCCCCAGTGCTAGACATCACTATAAACTGCCACACTGCAGACATCATAGCAATATGACTGAAATTTTTTAAAGCTACTTTAAAAATGCAAATCATACACACACGCATATTTCTAAGGATGCACCTTTAATGAAGGTTTTGAAATAAACTACAAGTTATTTCAGAATTATATATAGGCATTACAGTATTAAAAAATCGATGTTTTAATGAAATAAAGATAGACTAGATCAATCATTCTGTTTTCTCCACAGGTATTAAACTGAAGCTCTCTTCACAGTACCTTTTTGTGCACTACCTTCAATTGCTGATTATTCATCCAAAAAATGGCAAAGCCCTTAAAATTTAATTCAAAGATTAAGTGCTTGCCTCAGCTTTATAAACTGATATTCATCTTTTTGTCTTTATGTGGATCTACATTTCTAACTTGACAGTGTTAGAGACACAGCATTGTAATAAGTTTTTGGATCCTAATACACAGATTTTAAAAATGCTCAAGTTGTATCTTATCAGAAAATCTGTGCTGTGTGTGTTTTGGATTAACTGCATCAAAAATATTTCAATATTATGAAAGACAATACTTGCTCAAAAATTTCCTCATAAACAAGTAAGCTTTTTTTGGGATTGGAATAAAGCTTAACACTGCCTAGTTGATTTTGTTGTAGCCACTTCTCACATTTCATCACAATTCTCAAGAAAAATATTACTTTAAAATTTTAAAGTGCAACTTTCTGCACATAAATTTATGTGTATGCATGAAGATTTTATGGAAAATAGGCTTGAAAAACATGACACGGTTTGAAACAGATGGGAATACACCCTACCAATTGCAAGGGCCAACTTTCTGTAGTTTTCTTTAAGAAATATTAGAACATGTTTGGATAGACTTTATCCAGATTCACATTTCTTTATGATATTTGTAAAAATGTGTGATTTCATGGTACAGACATGTACACAGTTAGTAGCAATGAAAGTCTGATGAGAAGAAATGCTGTATTCATTCCAGACCTTCAATTTCAGAATCTTTCAGGCAACATTTTTGGCCAAAACAAACATTATAAACATGTTTTCCTCCCAAATTACCTGCATCTTTTTATTCTCTTCATTCTACTTACTGCCTCCTGAATCAAACAGACTGGTATTTTTGGTTTTTTATCCACATTATGTTTTTACTCTATATTCAATGTGCCAGTCTATTATATAGGTGCTCCAATATTGTTCTCCCTAACTGTATCTCCATATAAAACCCTTGTTCAAATTTTCTCCCTAAAGAGATATAAGAAAAGAATTTGTGAATTTTTTTAAAGTTTAAAATTTTCTACCAACTTCAGAATATTTAGCACCATGGATAAAGTGCATTCATTGTTCTACATACTGGTACAGTAAAATCATTTGTAGCACCTTATGGAGCTGGTAAACATGTCATATGGTGGTGAAGTGGAAAAGATGTATTTGAGTGGTCAAGTGGTAAAGATGTGTTTTAATGGTGAATAGCACACTGTGATGTTTCTTAACAATTTCACTTCTATATTTACTTGTACATCATAGTCACCCACTCATGGAGAGAAACAAAGTACCAGTGTAAATCAGCCATAGTATAATACAATACAATGGAAAATAAGGATCTACTCTTGTCTGTTCTACTACTAACAGCAAGTGAACAGTGTTTACCCTGGACTTCCAATCATTCACAGCTCTCTATAAGCACTTCAGCACATCCTGGACTTCAAATGTTAGTTCTTGACTCCTAATCATTTACTGCTCTCTGTTAGCACTTACTGCACATCTTGGACTTCAAACGCTAGTCCTGGACTCCTGTCACTCACAGCTCTATGTAAACACTGCAAGAACATCCTGGACTTCATATGCTAGTCCTGGACTCCTAATCACTCACAACTCTATGTAAACACTGCAAGAACATCCTGGACTTCATATGCTAGTCCTGGACTCCCAATCACTCTGAGCTCTCTGTAAGCACTTCTAGCACATCCTGGATATTGAAATGCTAGTCCTGGACTCCCAATCACTCTGAGCTCTCTGTAAGCACTTCTAGCACATCCTGGATATTGAAATGCTAGTCCTAGACTCCCAATCACTCTGAGCTCTCTGTAAGCACTTCTAGCACATCCTGGATATTGAAATGCTAGTCCTGGACTCCCAATCACTCTGAGCTCTCTGTAAACACTTCTAGGACATCCTGGATATTGAAATGCTAGTTCTGGACTCCCAATCACTCTGAGGTCTCTGTAAACACTTCTAGGACATCCTGGATATTCAAATGCTAGTCCTGGACTCCCAATCACTCTGAGCTCTCTGTAAGCACTTCTAGCACATCCTGGATATTCAAATGCTAGTCCTGGACTCCCAATCACTCTGAGCTCTCTGTAAACACTTTTAGCATATCTTGGATATTCAAATTCTAGTTCTGGACTCCCAATCATTCATAGGTCTCTGTAAGCACTTCTAGCACATCCTGGACTTTCATATGCTAGTTCTGGACTCCCAATCACTATGAGATCTCTGTAAACACTTCTAGGGCATCCTGGACTTTCATATGCTAGTCCTAGACTCCCAATCACTATGAGATCTCTGTAAGCACTTCTAGCACATCCTGGACTTTCATATACTAGTCCTGGACTCCTAATCACTCTGAGCTCCCTGTAAGCACTTCTAGCACATTCTGGATATTCAAATGCTAGTTCTGGACTCCCAATCACTATGAGATCTCTGTCAACACATCTAGGACATCCTGGATATTCAAATGCTAGTCCTGGACTCCCAATCACTCTGAGCTCTCTGTAAACACTTTTAGCATATCCTGGATATTCAAATTCTAGTTCTGGACTCCCAATCATTCATAGGTCTCTGTAAGCACTTCTAGCACATCCTGATATTCAAATGCTAGTCCTGGACTCCCAATAGCTCAGAGCTGTCTGTATGCACTTCCAGCACAACTGGACTTTCAACTGGAGGTTCTTGGCTTCCAATCACTCACAACACTCTGTAAGCAATTCCAGCACTTTCAAGTCCTGGACTCCCAGTGTTCTAAGGGTATGCATCATGTGGACCTTCAATACCTAGCCATTATTGGGCAAGTTTTCACAAAATTATCTTGTTTAGCGCATTTTCCCAAACAATTTAAAAGAGAAATCCTTAGTTGGCAAGAAATGTTATACAACAGAAATAAAGCATTTCATATTTAGAAAGTACAGTACAAACACTAAAATAAACCTAGAAGATTATTTTATTCAATAAGATTTACTCTAACAAAGATGTGTTATTAGTTTGGAATGATACGATTTGACATCTACAACTGGATTCTGAAGACTGAAAGTCCATGACTTCCAGTGTTAAAAGGTCTACAGAAAGATCTGGGCACTATCATGAACTTCCAGCATGAAAGGGCTACACAGAGGATTTGACACTACCCAGGACTTTCAGTGGGAAAGGGCTACACAGAGTTCTTGACACTACACAGGACTGACAGTTTCAATCAGCTTTAGAGAGGTCTGAACAATATCCAGAACTACCATTGTCAAAGGGCCTCAGAGAACTCTGGACACTACTCAGAACTTCAGTTTCAAAGGGCTGGACAATACCCTTGACTTCCAATGTCGATGAGCTACAATGAAATCACTGAACACTACCTATAACTTCCAGTACCAAAAGGTTACAGATAGATCTGGACACCACATAGGATTTCCAGTCTCAAAGTGATAAAACAGATCTGGACACTATCCAGGATTTTCGGTCTCAAAGTGTTACAGAGAGATCTGGACACTATCCAGGATTTCAGGTCTCAAAGTGTTACAGAGAGATCTGGACACTATCCAGGTTTTCCAGTGATAACGGTGTACAGTGAACTTTGGACACTACTGTATAATCTCCATAATCCAGTGCACCCAATAAAATAATTTTATGAAAAATAAGCACATACAGATCCTATTATTTTTGTTGCAAACAAAAGTACAAATGAGTGTAAAAGAAAAACTAAATCTAAAACATAAAATTTGTTTATCTAAAGACTGTTCTGTTCCTAATTAAGAGATATTTATAGATTCTAGAGCTTGTACTGCTGTATATTGTGAGTAGTACAAGGAAGCAAGCCCTGTTACATGGGTGAGATCACAATATGCAACAGTTCAAACAACTGAATTTATTTATTATGTGTTCTCATTTAGAAAACAAGAAATTGTTTTCAAATTGTTTTAAAAAAAAGTATGAAGTCTCTAAGAATCTGTTTGAAAAGTTATCTCTTTCTAAATTTATTGTAACCGATTCACGCATTAATGTACAGAATGACATAATGTGACTTTACATAGCTGTGTTATGATAGAACAGAAAACAAACTTACTGGGTCCTACTTGTGCTTGACAGAACAAAGGCTGTAACATTTACCAAAATTTCTAAACATGTACATGGTATACAATAATGGAAATGATGCCATTTATTTCAAGCAATTAAAAACTTGACCATTCCTCTAATCTGCATGTTAGGCTTACCATAACAGTTAATGATATGTAAGCCACTGACAATGTGCATGATAAACTTTGCTTACTGTCTGACAGTTTCATTTTCTGTATATATATTTGGACTCTTAGGATTCAGACCATAAAAAATGTCTGTATTAATTAAATATATCAGACAATTTACTCAAACATGTCTGTATTAATTAAATTTATCAATTTACTCAAACATGTCTGTATTAATTAAATATATCAGACAATTTACTCAAACATGTCTGTGTTAATTAAATATATCAGACAATTTACTCAAACATGTCTGTATTAATTAAATATATCAATTTAACTCAAACATGTCTGTATTAATTAAATATATCAGACAATTTACTCAAACATGTCTGTGTTTGTTAAATTTATCAGACAATTTAGTAAAACATGTGTCTTTATTAAATCTATCAGACAATATATGCAAAGCATGTCTGTGTTTGTTAAATATATCAGACAATTTAGTAAAACATGTCTTTTAAATATATCAGACAATTTAGTAAAACATGTCTCTTTGTTCAATGTATCTGACAATTTAGTTAAAACATGTCATTTTGTTAAATATATTGGACAATTTAGGTAAAATGTCTTTAAGACTGTCATGACAGTATTTCATATTACTGTATATATGTGCTTGATGAAAAAACTGATAATGTGTCTGGACATACTGCCCGGACATGTGCATGGGATGGTTTTACAGAATCTATGACTATGAAACTCAGCAGTGGCTTAAAACTCAATCTGATTCAAATCAAGATCACTGACACAAAAGGTCATGTTCTGTTGACCCTTTAATTCAACAGGTAAATTACAGCTTTCACATTAAAGAAAGTGAAAACTTATTCAAAATGTGTAATTTTTAATGACCACTCTCCCTCACAAAAGATATAACAATTTATCCAATAGTTTACTAAAATTAAGTAGATTGGGAATTCCTAGAGTCAGTAGTATATAAACCTTCTTTGGTGTCTGTCTTGATTTTAATAACATTGCTTTCAAAAAAATGAACATGTTTTTTCTCAGGTAAATAATGTAGTTCAAGAAACTGTCAGCATTATCAGCAACACAGCATGCCAATGCTTAGTGCAAATAATTCTCTTCAACTTGGGCTTTTTCCTAGTGCTGCTATATTCGATGTGAAAGTCATCCATACTTCATAATCCTCTTGAATAGAGATCTGCACAAATATTTAATTTTGAACATACAGTTTCTGCATCACTGACAGCCACATGAATAAACAATTTACACATGTATATGTTTCAGCCTTACACAGCACCCAGTAAGTTCCTGACAATGTGTGTGCCTGGCAATGTGCATGCCTGACATTGTCAAACAGGTAGACAATTATTTGATCATAACTTGGGAATGCATTTGCATAGAAAGTCACAAGATGGATATACGTGTCCAAATATTTGTCTGCTTTTTATTTGTATGCCATCCTTCTTATCTTTATTACATAAAATTGAGTTAAATTTGGTTGATAACATGCAAAATCTTTACATCAAATAGTTTGTATTGGGATCCATCTTTACTACTGATGAGCACATAAAAAAATAAGTGCATGATCTACACTGATTTGAGAAAAAGAAACATGTACTTGAATAATCACTTAGATTTTACAATACACAATGGCATATATATGTCTTAAGGATAAGAACTTGATTCTATGTCATACATGAAAAGATATTATGCTTCATACATGTTCAAATACTTTTATTATTTAAAATTACACTGGTGCAGTATGTCAAGAGAATGAAAGTGTTAATTCTTTAGTATCATCTGACAATATAAAATTTTGCATCGCACATACAGAGTTTTAGCAAGATTTGAGAAACAAGAGACCATTTACCCCACTTAAAAATTTCAAAAAGAGATATCATTTATATAGTTATTACCTGTTTTTTTTGCAATAAAAAATTAAATAAATTACCTTCTTCAAGATTCTCGTCACTGATGCCTCTGAACATTATTCATTTTATCTGCACTGCTTCTGGCACATTAAATCTCTTTTTTGCAGGATCTGGAATCTATTTTGTGCAAATCCCACAATGGCATGTCCTGGCCGAAACATCGCATGTGATCATTTTGTCATTTGACAGCATATATCAAAAGGTGACAAGAATTCTACTGGCTGAAACACTGCACCTGTGATAATTTTGTGTTTTGACGGCATAATGTGTCCAAATGTGACTATAATATTAAGAATTCACCCTTATTTGAGGGCAACTAAACTGAATTTCCATGGATTCTGAAGTTGCTATAAACCACAAAATCAATTTTTTAAAAACCACAAAAATGGATACCCTCAAAAATAAATTAATTCATAGTAAGTGACACATTTATATGTAACCAATCTCTATACAAGACAGCAATGTTTTTATATGTGGCCACTCTCTCTCTACAAGGTAGTACTAAGTAACATTTTGCTAACAATACAATTTAAGAAAAAAGTCTAACAAAAATCTAATCAGCACAAATGGTTTTCAGGACCTACTCCCCATATCAAAAAATTTTCAACTGCATCTCTCAAATTAACTGTAAACTATTGCATTTAAAATTCCATAAATTTTGAAACAGTATTATATCCATGACAGTGGCAACACCTACTGAAATGCATGTTGATGGACTTGGAATGCGACAATTCTTGTCTCCATGGCAACTACATGTACTACCACAGAAGCCTGCTAACAAACATACAAATGCAACAAACATTTTCAGGTAAAATTTCATCCGATTCAAACACTTTCCACACTTCTGTTATTCTTGACTCTATCTACTGCAGACTGTACGACTGACTGCTGATATTCTAATTCATTCAACTTCAATTCAATTTATAAAAGCCTAAAGAATAATCAATAATTTAAACCAACATACATGTGCATATTGCCTCTTCAATTAAAGAGAACTGTATTATATCACAAGCATTCAATGTCATTTGCAGCAAACACTGCACCAGTCTAAAAACTTGCTGGCTGCTTATTCACTGAAAATGTTGTCTGCTTCTCATCCTTCCATTAGTGTCATCTACCAGTAATGACCCTTCTGTTTTGTAGTCTGCTGCTAGTCATGCAATTTTTAGTCACTGTCTGCAATCAATACTCCTTTGACTATTTTTCTGTTACTAGTGATCCCTTGACTTTTCTACATTGTCTCTTAGCATCTGCACTTGCTCTGAAATTATCAACAATAAGAATGTACCTGTTACTAAATATTACCATAGCAACAACTAAGGGTCTGAGTGAAATTCATTAAATGCAATTAGGGTGAAGACTAAAGGATAGACAAAATATTTAAAACAAGAGGCCAAGTAGGCCTGAGATCATTCATCTGTCAATCTATTTACTAAAAACCAAGACTATACAGTCAGCTAAGTAATCATGGTTACCAGGATGCTCTCTGTCAAAGCTTCTTCAATTCTAAATTGTGTCCATGTTTTCATAAAAAAATTCTGATTGCTGTCAAAGCTTCTTCAGTTCTAATTTGTGTCAGAGTCTGATAGAAAAAATTCTGATTTCCGTCAAAGTGTCTTCAAATTCAGACTAAAGTACAAGTCACTGCCACTGTAGTGCCAAAGTCCTGTAAATTGCCACCATGATCAACCATTGTTTCCTTAAAAGGCCTGTCACAGATGAACATAATCAATTCAAAGGTTTGTATTGTTGATTTATCTTTTGTGAAAGACAGCAAAACCCTGATAATACCCCCAATGAGAACTCTTTCAAAAGGGCTCATTATAGCAGTAGAGTCATTTGTCTATGGAGTCAATCGGTAATGCCTGGGGTGAATGAAGTCTTAGTCTTTGTCTTTAATAAGTGATTATCATTTTCCAAACTCAACCATGATTGTAAAAGGATTTTTGTTGTTTGTTGATTTTTTGATGTTACCATTATTAAAACCCATACCAAGTCATGATCGGTTCACTGTGGTATATATTTATACAGTAAGTCATCCTGAGGACTATATTTTTATAGTCATAATCATCTTGAGTACTATATTTATACAATGTCAAAGTGAGGGATATATTTATACAGTCATAGTCATCTTGAGGGTTATATTTATACACAGTCATCCTGAGGGTATTATTTATAGTTAGTCATCCTGAGGGTACATTGATAGTCACAGTCATCATGAGAGCTATATTTATACAGTCATAGTCATCCTGAGAGCTATATTTATACAGTCAGGGTCAACCTTAGGACTATACTAATGCAGTCACAGTCATCTTGAGGGCAATATTTATATGGTCATAGTCATCCTGAGGGCTATATTTATACGGTCATAGTCATCCTGAGAGCTATATTTATACAGTCAGGGTCAACCTTAGGACTATACTAATGCAGTCACAGTCATCTTGAGGGCAATATTTATATGGTCATAGTCATCCTGAGGGCTATATTTATACGGTCATAGTCATCCTGAGAGCTATATTTATACAGTCAGGGTCAACCTTAGGACTATACTAATGCAGTCACAGTCATCTTGAGGGCAATAAATATAGAGTCATAATCATGCTGAGGACTAGGTATTATGCAGTCATATTCATAAGCAACTAAATATGGAATGAAATTTTTTTTCTCATATTTAAATGTCTAATTTTCAATACTGTAGAGGTACACTGGAAGAAATACAACAAGTAATTAGTTACAAAGCAAGTACACCTTTCTGTCTGTATCTCTATATAATTTTCAGTAAATTGTTTGGATCTTTTTAAAACACTTTTCACCATTCACACTACTGTCTTAATCACCATTAAAAGGATACTGTCTTAATCACCATTAACAACAATACTGTCTTAATCACCACTAACCACAATACTGTCAATCACCATTAACAAGGATACAGTCTTAATCACCAATAACAAGGATAGTCTTAACAAGGATACTGCCTTATTCATCATTAACAAGGATTCTGTCTTATTCATCATTAACAAGGATTCTAGCTTATTCACCATTAACAAGGATACTGCCTTATTCACCATTAACAAGGATACTGCCTTATTCACCATTAACAAGGATACTGCCTTATTCATCATTAACAAGGATACTGTCTTATTCACCATTAACAAGGATACTGTCTTGAGTACCATTAACAAACAATACTGTTTTAAGCACCATTAACAACAATAATGTCTTAAGCACCATTAACTAGGATACTGTCTTAATTACCATTAACAAGGATACTGTCTTGAGTAGCATTAACAAACAATACTGTCTTAAGCACCATTAACAATACTGTCTTAATCACCACTAACCACAATACTGTCTTAAGCATCATTAACAAGGACTCTGTCTTGAGTACCATTAACAACAATACTGCCTTAAGCACCATTAACAACAATACTGTCTTAATCACCACTAACAACAATACTGCCTTAAGTACCATTAACAACAATAATGTCTTAAGCAACATTAACAAGGGTACTGTCTTAAGCATCATTAACAAGGATACTGTCTAAAGCCCTCAACAAGATGACATGTGGGATAATCAAATACATCGATCTTAACATTGTGGGACTGGGCGAGTAATTTTGAAGTCCATGCCTTATCAACTCAAGTTAAATTATTTTAAAAATGAATTAATTACATGGGAAAAAATGCATATTTGTTGGGGATAAGTAAATTAATTTTAATTATGTAATACTTACCTGCTGCTACTGCATTGCTCTCCTTTCCTGTGACTCTAGTCCCCAGTCCAAGCTAATTATTCCCTCCTCCAACTAGCACAGGAGAGCCAGAAAGATTCCAGTCTGACTCGTTAATCACAGCCAACATATGGAATCCAATTCTCTCTGAATTTTGACCTAGAGTACAGGACATCAGACTGGATGGGAGGAGAGAATCCTTGCAAAAGTAGCAGATAAGTGTTACATAATTAAAAAATGGTGCCATGGGTGGCCAAGTGATCTAAAGTACTTGTCTTTATGGATCACTGCCATCTCACCTTTGTCTGTGTGGGTTTAAGTCTCTGATTCAGCCTATCTGGGTATCTGAGAAAGCTTGCCAGTAGCTTCCGATAGGTCACTGGTTCTTCCCAGGGTTTTCACGGGTTCTTCCTCTACCAGTTATACAGCCACTATGTATCATGTTCTTAATGATGGCATTAAGCACACAACAACAACATAATTAAATTTATTTTATCCACACACACAGAAAAAACTACATTTTAATAGCAGTAATACATTACCTGGCAGGCTAATACCAGTTACAGAGGATGCTAATGGTCTCAACAAATCTGGTATAGAAAACTGAACACTTTTCATCAGAGTAGAAGTGTTCACTACTGTAGACTGGTCCATGGTTGGGCCATATGTTATGCTGTGACTACAGGACCCAGCATAAAATGCCTTTGTTCCGATGCACCAAAGATCAAAGGTAAAACAAAGGAAAAGTACTGTGATACCAACAGATGGTGGCTCTCATAAGTGGTTAGACTGTCAACCTCAGATGTTTAAACCCCGGCTGAGTCATACCAAAGAAAACCATAATGCCCTAACTGAGCCAAGGAGCCTATCTTGATCATCCCCAGAATGGATACAACTGAGATGGGCCAATGAGCCTAACCTGATCATCCCAAGTACAGATACAATGGAGAATGGGCCAAGAAGTCTATCTGATCATCCCCAGTACAGATAAAGCTGAGATTGGGCAAAGGAGCCTGTCCTGATCATCCCCAGCATAGATACAACTGAGACTGGAGATCTCAGTAGGAAGTTGAGTTAAAGAAGGTAGCTGATTGTTAGTCACAAATGCAGCTCTACTGACAAGACATGAAGCTTACTTCTTTTCCTAAGTGATGCTAAGGAATGCGGGAAACAGTCTTAAGGGTAAGGTTATAAAAAGAAAGCTCACTCATGGGTTTATAACGGGGTCTGGACAATCCCCAAGAATGGGTTTATAACGGGGTCTGGACAATCCCCAAGAAGGATTCCATCAAGGTATTGGTGAACATGATACCAGCCTCTGAAGCTCAAAGTGCGTGGTGAGATCAGACTCAAGAGGGTCTTACCTAGTGGTAGCACCCCTTGAGAACTTGAGAGCTTCAGAAAGGGCTGCCCTATAGCTCATACTAGTGGACACCAAGCATCCCTTTCCATGAAACAGAACAGAAGAAAATCTGCAACTGCGTTAAAAGGGGGACAGTTAGGATCAATGCATTCCCTACTGCAACAACCATGACAATTCTCCATTTTGCATCACAAAACCCTGGAAGCTGATTGTCCCCTAGCCTGGATGATGCAATTGGCAACCTTGCTTGAAAACTGATCCTGAGAAACTGATCACATGAGATGAGTCAAGCGTGAAGGTGGAGAATCTCTGGGTTGTTGTGGAGAAGACCCCTAATGTGCTGCAACCGCACGTTCCTAATCTGTGGCAATCTCTCAGGCTCATCTACAGGTTGTGGGGTAGGTCACTGAACCATGACTGTTAGGGCCACATGATGCTACCAGGAGCTGAGCACTGGAGATCCTGACTTGGTGGAGCATCTGTGGACTTATTTTGAGAGGTGGGAAAGTGTACACATACAGATGATCCCACTTTAGACTGAAAGCATCTGCTACACACACTCTCTAATCTGGTACTGAAGTGACAAAAAGGAAAGTTTGATATTCAGTCCTGTAGCAAACAAGACTGCCATGGGTATGCCCCACAGCTGGAAAAGTGTTTTTATTACCAACTGGTGTAGAAATAATTCTGTGAGGACCACACGACCTTAGCCTGAGAGACTGTCTGCCAGGATAGTCCTCTTGCCCAGAACATGGCAGACATGGACACTGATCTCCTCTGAGGCCGCTCATCAGAGGAAGTTCAGACTTCCAAACAAAGAAAAGTAGCATGTGTTGGTCCATGATGCCAGTGGTACACTACTACTGATGTTTTGTCTGAGGCAACCATAATGCAATAATGCCCTATGCTCGTAAGGCTAGAAACACTGCCCACATTTCCAAGTTGTTCATATGAAAGGTCACTTCTGCATGGGACCAAAATTCTTGAAGAACTACACCATCTGGCTCTAGTTGACCATTCCATCTGGAATCTGATGCACCAATGGAGAGAAAGGACTGAGCAAGACAGGAAACAGAATGACCTTCCCAGTATTTCTCTCTAGAGAGGAAGCTGTTGAAATGGAGTTGCCACTGTACAGAAGCTGCTTTTTGGGGGGTATATGGGGATGACCCCACTAGCTGTCCTCCCAGGCGTATGGGATTGCTGATCCCTTCTAGATCATCTAGTAGGTGAGTGGTGGCTCCCCTCCTTTTTGATGGACCAAGCTTGAGACAAATGATTAGGTCCATGGCCTATCACACATCTGCCCTACTTGAAACCAAGGGACATCCATGGCACTATGGAAAAGGGTGGGGTGGGTAGGGGAGACTCACCTACCAGAAATAGCAGGATGTGCATCAATTACCCTCCCCATGTTAGGTAAGTACAACCCACCTTCCTATCCCCATAGGAATTAAATGGAAACACAGATGTGGTGGGGGGTAATCAACCCAATCACTGTCCCAAGAGTGATCATCAAAACCCAGTACCTAGTACCTGGACCAGCAAAAAGATCTTATGGCCCACATCAGATTTATCTGATCGAGATCACTGCTCTTGCCTCTCAGAAAAGTGTGATTCACTATCTATGCAACCAGGATAATGATCTTTAGAAAGCATTGCTCATCCCTAAGGTGGAGACATGGTTTGTTCTCAGATTGATCACTCACAATCAGAATCAGGAATCCTTTGCCTTTGGCAACCTCCAAACCTTGGAGGTCACAGTCAGTTTCTGGCCCACAGAAGCAGTTGTATTTCCCACCACAAAGAGATTCAGACCCCTCCTGGAATATGAGGGGGTTATCAGTGATGACAAGGAGTAAGAGTGGCCTTTCTTCCTCCCACTGCATGTGTGGCAACATTGTATGAAGTTCCACACACGGCCAGTCCACAGACAGTGAAATGAACAGCCATCCAGCGCATGATAAGCAAGTAAGTGCATGTCCCACAGGGCCTTCCTGTGCCCATGCTTGCCCACATCCAATGACATGAGAAGCTTGAAAATAAAAAATTCACACAAAACAAAATCCAGAAGCAAAATAAAGCAAGGACTGAAGAGATAGCCATTAACTAAACTGAAAAAGCTATGTGATATGCCAAACAAGTGCAAACAATATTTACCCTAACACTGGAACAATGAAGCGAGATCCAGTTTACTAAAGCACTACTTGCTAAGCATGATGCAAAAACCCTACAAAATTAACAAAAGGAACACAGATACTAAAATAAAAAAATGAATGAGGAGATAATCAATTGATACAAAAAAGTATCTGATAAGCCAAAAAAATATTTCAAGACCTAAATGAAAGTGAATTTTGTTGAGTGATATAGCAAATGTGTAATGTGTATATTGTTCAAGGAAAAAGAGGAAGGTATTCCATCTGTTGGCTGTGAATAATGAGTCAGATGGACATCATGTTCTTTTCAATTTTGTCCCTCCAATACCAGCTGGAGGAGTTACTGTTGTTGTTGTTGTTGTAGGGTTTAACACCATTTTTCAGCACAAGATAGGCTTTATATGGAGGCCAGTATAAATGGTGGAGGAAGAACCAGGAAAACCCTGGAAAGAACCACCGACCCACAAGAAGCTACTGGCAAGCTTTCTCACATACCCACATTGGCTGAGCGGGAGGAGTGTCATAGGCCATTCTAAGTGACAACACAGTAGCATGTGAAGTGTGATAACATACAGATGCCATCAAGGTTTTTAAAAGTTTATTGTAGATCCTACTGCAACACATTTTGAAACTAGACCAATCAGAAAGCCTGTTACTACCATACATTTTTATGCTAGGCCAATAAAAAAGCCTGTTATATTTGTAGATGATTTGGTACCTACCTTCTTTCAGACTGGCAATGGTGGACTGCTTACGTAGAAATTCCAGACAGAGATCTTTTCCAAGGCCAAATGCTCTCATGTTACATGTGAAAGTTCTGGAATAATAATAATAATAATAATAATAATGCATAATTGTAAGTTCAAGACATTCCCATGAAATATTAAAACTGAAAATATAATTATTATATACTCATGTTTTCTCCAAAAGTTCAACAGTATTTCTCAGTATATTACTGCATCATTATATTACTGCATCATACTGCACAACATACTATCATGGTCATGTGGACACTCGGTTGTTATTTTTTATTGTATACATTGTATTTCCCAAGATTTAACAGAAATATAACAAGTTTACACCATGCAGTACATACACCTCAATACTTGATAAATAATTAATTAAAATTATGCATCTTTTCCATCTATAAATATCAGTTTTGATGTTGCAATTTCAGATAATCCCCACAGCACATCAGAATGTTACATCATAAAAAATTCTTCTGTTGGTGACATTTGTGGAACTCAAAAAGCATCTATTGTTAAATATAAATGCCTCTTTTCCTCCATGTTACACAGGTTAATTTTATAATCATTCCTTCATAATAAGACTAGAGTACCATGAATCATGTATTATATACCTGCACCATATTATATACCTGCACACACTACTTCTCTACTTTTTGTCAGAGTGATGTTGACCTTTAACCTTTTTGAAACCAAAATCAATAGGCTTCTTCCCAACCCTATGTGCTAACCATCCATAAAGACTGGTCTAGGTCTGTTATGTACAACTATTGTTTTCGTGCATAAACTGATCTTCTTTTGGCTACAGTACCCTTGACCTTTTAATTTCTGACCTCAAAATCAATCAGCTTCTTTTTTAACCCAAATGGAAGCCATCCACAATGTTTGGCAAGTGTAGTTTGAAGAACTCTCAGGTTATTGTGCAGAAACAATTAATCTTCTTTCACCATTTGATTCCAGGATCATCCCATGTGCAAGTCATCTACAATGTTCAGCAACTATACATGATGGAAATCTCTCGTTATTATAAGAAACCATTTTTTTCTTTCAGTCAGAGTGACCCTGACATTTTACCATTTAAGTCTGATGGAGTAACTTCATATCCCTAGTACAAGCAATCAACTAAGTTTAGTAGTTACTGTAGACGGTGTTGTACTCTAGTTGTTGCACAAAAACCAATTTTGTACCATCAGCCAATGTCACCTTGACCTTAGACATTTTCATTCAAAAATCTATAGGGTTATTTCTTATCCACCAGTGCAAGCTATCCACAAAGACTGTTAAGTATAGATGGTGTAGCACTCAAGTTATTGTACACAATTTTGTCTTTTTTCAGTCACTATGGTCTTGATTTTTGACATTTTGACCCCAAGATGACAGGGTTCTTCCTCACCCCAATTGCAAACTACCCACAAAGATTGGTAACTGCAGATGGTGGAGAGCTCATGTTATTGTACAGAAACCAGTTTAAATGTTTCAGTCAGAGTGACCTTCACCTTTGAGCTTTTGTGAACAAAATTCAAAAGGGTTAATCCTTAGCCAAGTGCAAGTTATCAAAGGTTAGTAAGTGCAGATGGTGGACAACTTAAATTATTGTGCAGCAACCAAATCGGCAATGAACAGATGGATGATTAAGAACATCATAACAAAATAACTCCAAATTATGGTGGTCATATAATAAACAAGAATCTCTGAAATGGACCAACACTCTACCATAGGAAAGAGTTTCAAAATACTCAAGCCAAATCTTCTTTTTAACTGCTGAGTGTTGAAACTATCTCTGAAATTCTTGAGCAATAATGTGGTTTTCAAAACTAGTTACTGTGGTATTCATACAGAAGTAAGATCAGCACTCTTTCATTTAGAACAAAAGCAGACATGACTATAAAACTTTTCCAGAAAACCCGATGTTAATATGACCATCCATTCTTAAGAATTTGTGACAAGTTTTCAATATTTTCATTCTGGCAGCCATATTTGTGTTCAGATCAACACCATTTTCATTCAGTACCAACTAGATATCATAATTATTCTTTTTGACTTAAAAGCTGCTGTTGTTACAACTTTCCATTCAGAAGGAGTAGCAATAATAAAATCTTGCATTGTGGCTATCATGGATCATTAACCAGACATCATAAGAAGTCTTGTGGTGAAAATCCATTGGTGATATAACTTTCCATCCAGATGTAGTGATCAGATTTTCAAGATGGATACTGTGGTGGCCATACTGGAAATTTGTATTTAAGACCAACTACACACAGCAAGAAATCTTCCTGATGCTGTTTTCTTTTCTGTTCAGGACGAGTACCGAAAACAAAATTTTCAAGATGGCTGCAGTGGTGGCCATTTTGGACCTCAGATCAGCATCATTTCATTTAGGACCAAGGAAACCTATGCGTGTGTAAAGTTTGAAGGCAATCTTCCAAGTAGTTTAGGAGGAGTGGCGAAAACAAAAATGAACTAGTTTTTTCAGCATTTTAGTGCACTCTTGACATCATGCAATATCATACATATAAAACTTGTTCATATTCTCCTATACAAATATAGTAACCAGTAAATACCAAATCTAATTTGTGATGCAAGATGTAATATGTTACAGGTTCTACAGTTAACAAAAGGCAAGTAAGAGCAAAAAAATGTAACCACAGTCAAAAGTAAACAAATGTAACCACAATCAAAAGTAAACAAATGTAACCACAGTCAAAAGTAAACAAATGTAACCACAGTCAAAAGTAAACAAATGTAACCACAGTCAAAAGTAAACAAATGTAACCAGTCAAAAGTAAACAAATGTAACCACAGTCAAAAGTAAACAAATGTAACCACAGTCAAAAGTAAAAAATGTAACCACAGACAAAAAGTAAACAAATGTAACCACAGTCAAAAGTAAAAAATGTGACCACAGACAAGAGTCAAAATGTGACCACAAACAGAAGTCTAATATGAGATCACAGACAAGAGTCAAAATATGACCACAGACAAGAGTTAAAAATGTGACCACAGACAAGAGTCAAAATATGACCACAGTTAATAGATAAAAATGTGACCATAGACAGGGTTAAAAATGTGACAACAAACAAGAGTTAAAAGAAACATTCTTGTAGCTAAATACTGAATCAACTGAATCAAAATACAAACATGTTATTAAAGCAGAATGGCCAGTTGGACAAGTTACTGTTTTTTAGTTGAAACTACTGCATACAAAAATTTGCAAGTGTAAACTATGACAGTAGCCATAGGAAACAAATCATAATGATGACTAACAGCTGCACAATAAAATATAATGGACAATGTTTTTTCCTTAGAAGATTGGTTAAATTTTATTTTGCAAGAGAATTTTAATCGCAAAACAAATCATGGAGGTCTGTAATATCTTGCAGTGCATTTTCTAACATCTGTCATAATGTGCTACAAGTTCGATCCTTGGAATTTCGGAAGCAAAGTGTATTACTGTTTAAGGTTTGCCTTTCATACGAAGTAACATGCATTTATTTATATGGTTTATGCAAATTAACTAACAACTTAAACTTTTTAATCCTTTTAAAGTTAATTTCCAGCATTTATTCCAAGGTTTTCTGTATATATTGATCCAACCATTAAGTGCAATCCATGTCCAGGTTTCATTCCTGCATCTTCAATCCATAAAACTACGCTACCAGTAAATGTCTGAAATAATAGTACTTATCACTCTCTGAACAATCACATAACCTGAACTACGTAATGAAATTCATCTTGAATCTGTCCTAATCACTAGGATGTTTGATCTTAATGACTAAAACTCAGCCTGGAATAGTAAATTTATCTTACACTGTTTTCACATAACACTCAGATGAATTTTTAAAAATGCAATTAGTTCCAATTCAGATATCAAATCCTGATCTAAAACTTGAGAATGTTTTAACAGCACAGAAACAGAAACACTTTAAAGATTATATTGTGCCACACAAATAGAATAAAGCATGCTCAGATGCCATAAAACACTACTATATACATACATATCTTTCAAATGTAACATCATCTGTGATTAGATAAAAATAATATCTCAATGTAACATCATCTATGATTGGACAAAACAATATCTCAAGCTCAAAATTCAATTTCAAGAGTTTTATAGTAACCAAGCCAAGTCCTCTGGAGTCCTCCATAACCATTCTACTACTCAAGTTACCTACATTTTGATCATGATTCTATAGACCTTGCTGTAATACAGTAAAGCCTGTCTTAAAAGATCACTGCATTGAGACCACCTGTCTTGAAAGACTATATTCACAATGCACAGATTTATTGATTACATAGTGGTATGACCTGTTATGAGTGACCACCTGTCTTGGGAGACCATAATTTTTTGGCAGAAGAGATGGTCTTTCAAGAGAGATTCTATTGTACAGCTCTCAAATTTAGTTTTTTTTATTTGCCAACTTGCAAAATCAACATAATATATTCATTACTTATCTTGCCTAAATTTCAAAGAGACTGCTAAAATCAAACAGAAGCCAGTTTGAGTTTTTAATTCAACCAACAAGACTGGCAAAAAGTTGAACTTCATGTATTAGCTTCAACAAGACATTCTTGTTCAAAGATGCCACAAGTTGCTTCTCTAATGTGGAACAACTTTCTGTTTCGATTTCAGATATCCCTCTGCCATTATGCATAGAAAGCTTGCATTGTGTGATTCCAGGGATGATATACCAAAGTTTTTATCCCTACCAATAAGCGAAGTACCCTGCACACTTTTGTATTTCTCTGAATACTCAGTGCAGAAAGTGCACAACATCACAGCCTTTCTGGTTGTATGCAAGCAATTTGTATTCAGCATTTTTGTCCTCTTTAAGTCTAGTCTCCTGTCATATTTGTGATCACACTCTTTCCTGTCATCATCTAATTTTTGCCATTCTGGTGGCAGCTGAGCATTTTGCAAAACATTTCCTCACGTTTATAAACATGACAGCACAAATTATTGAATGCTTATTAAAACACACTGTTTGGTATAATTCTGGATTATTTGTTGAGTTGGTGAATGCATGCTTTTCTGATTCGTCAGTACTAGTGTGAGACCCTATGCATTTGTTATCATAAGAAATGATATCAGTGCTTGGGGGCAGGTCACCTGGCTAGTTCCAAGTACCTGAAGACTATTTTGACTATGAACACACTAACCTACATGAACAGTAAATGAGTGGATCACAATTGGTCCATTTGCACCACGAGCACTTACTGTACTGTCTCAACTGCTGGGTGTTGGTACGTACTCAATTAACAGAATAAAACAGATCAATTAACCACTACAGGGAAGGCTCACTCACAACCACTGTTTAAGTTCTAAACTGTTATGACCAGTAGTAATTTTCATTGTCACAATGGAATAGTAACCTGCCAGGTTTTACTGATCCACTGGCAAAATCTCTAACTACAGGATAGTGGATTAGCATTAGGTTCTATCCCTGTAATATCAAACTAAAAATATCACATTTGGCACATCATTACAAATTGCATAGACCTTGATGCCACTGAAGTGTACAATGGCAGATCATTACAAATTGCATAGACATTGATACCACTGAAGTGTACAATGGCAGATCATTACAAATTGCACAGACCTTGATGCCACTGAAGTGTACAATGGCAGATCATTACAAATTGCACAGACCTTGATGCCACTGAAGAGTACAATGGCAGATCATTACAAATTGCATAGACCTTGATGCCACTGAAGTGTACAATGGCACATCATTACAAATTGCATAGACCTTGATGCCACTGAAGTGTACAATGGCAGATCCGAGTCTATGCTTTTCATTTTAATGAACAGAGGACCCTGATCCACACACACAATTATATGCATAGATACTGTTCAAAACTATATAGATATACACTGTTCTATATAGGCATACACTTACTCAGTTCAGAACAATGTTCCAATCCTATAGGTATATAGACTGTACTGTTCATGTTTGTATGGGTATACACCCTTCACAATCAGGTGGGTGTCATACATTGTATATATGGTAGGTTTTCTTGTCTTCAAACTTACCCTAACTGACCAAACATGATATTCTCCTGGAACCTGTTGTCATCATACTGGGTCTCCTGTCCATCTTCACTGAAATGGTAGAAATCATCTACTTATTATCTTGCATGTTCATTCAGTATCTCAATTTATTTTTTACAGTATTCTACATGGTTCAAAGTGCCCAACAATAAATAAATAAATAAATAAATAAATAAATAAATAAATTGTAGACACATAATATGCAACTGATCCAGGGCCATACCAAGGCCTCAATCAGCTTCTGGAAAATCCTTGAACATTTGGACGACTGGCTTTTTGGTAAGTTACATCTATAACACTGCAAAGAATTTGGATGCAACTCATAATTTTGTATATATCACAGGTGTGATAGTTTCATTACACAAACCACAGCAGATCTCAGCAACTCTTTTGGTAGTCCCAAGTAACAATTGTAAACATTACTTATCACACAGAAAATAAATTCAGGCTAAAGTGAGTTTGAAAAAAAACCCAGCACCCAATGCATGACCTAAAGTCACTGATGCATGAAATACATGTCACAAAGACCTCTTTTTGCAAGAAGAGTGCTGTACATATCATGATGCATTCCTGCACCAAGTTTCATGATTACAAGTGTAACACTAAATATACAGGAGGAATAAAGTTTAAAAACAAAACAATCCAGTAAACCATGAAATGTAGGTGTTTTATGGGTGTGGTACAAACAATCCAGTAAACCATGAAATTGTAGGTGTTTTATGGGTGTGGTACAAACAATCCAGTAAACCATGAAATGTAGGTGTTTTATGAGTGGTACAAACAGATATACATAGCGGGGTCTTCTTAATAACAGTTGGTCTACAGTAAGTCTAAACATGTCTTAATAACACTTGGTCTACAGTAAGTCTAAACATGTCTTAATAACAGTTGGTCTACAGTAGTCTAAACATGTCTTAATAACAGTTGGTCTACAGTAAGTCTAAACATGTCTTAATATCACTTGGTCTACAGTAAGTCTAAACATGTCTTAATAACAGTTGGTCTACAGTAAGTCTAAACATGTCTTAATAACAGTTGGTCTACAGTAAGTCTAAACATGTCTTAATAACACTTGGTCTACAGTAAGTCTAAACATGTCTTAATAACACTTGGTCTACAGTAAGTCTAAACATGTCTAAAAGGTTCTTCTAATCAATAGCAGGTCAACAGTAAATCTGTGTCTAGTATTCTGACTCATGTACTTGGTTCCCATTTCCTGTGCATGCTATTGCCATTAATATTTTAAGTGCTATTAAACCAAATGAAAAAAAAAAAAAACAAAACCCCAAAACATATGTCTGGTACAGAAGTACTACACATAAGATGGACTACCTAATGCATTTTGGATATCGGTACATGTATTTAATTGTGTGGGAACATGTTAAAAATTGTCAAGTCACTGGTGGAATAAATAAAAGATCATGTTTCTTGTATTCTTTATTGGTTCACTGGACAGTCCATGCAATCATGTTCTAGACTGCTTCAAAATCTTTCTTCCTGCTACAACCCAGCTCCTACTTGCTTGCTTTATTTAATAAACAGAATCTTTCTTCTTGCTACAACCCAGCTCCTACTTGCTTGCTTTATTTAATAAACAGAATCTTTCTTCTTGCTACAACCCAGCTCCTACTTGCTTGCTTTATTTTATAAACAGAATCTTTCTTCTTGCTACAACCCAGCTCCTACTTGCTTGCTTTATTTTATAAACAGAATCTTTCTTCCTGCTACAACCCAGCTCCTACTTGCTTGCTTTATTTTATAAACAGAATCTTTCTTCCTGCTACAACCCAGCTCCTACTTGCTTGCTTTATTTTATAAACAGAATCTTTCTTCTTGCTACAACCCAGCTCCTACTTGCTTGCTTTATTTTATAAACAGAATCTTTCTTCTTGCTACAACCCAGCTCCTACTTGCTTGCTTTATTTTATAAACAGAATCTTTCTTCCTGCTACAACCCAGCTCCTACTTGCTTGCTTTATTTTATAAACAGAATCTTTCTTCTTGCTACAACCCAGCTCCTACTTGCTTGCTTTATTTTATAAACAGAATCTTTCTTCCTGCTACAACCCAGCTCCTACTTGCTTGCTTTATTTTATAAACAGAATCTTTCTTCCTGCTACAACCCAGCTCCTACTTGCTTGCTTTATTTTATAAACAGAATCTTTCTTCCTGCTACAACCCAGCTCCTACTTGCTTGCTTTATTTTATAAACAGAATCTTTCTTCTTGCTACAACCCAGCTCCTACTTGCTTGCTTTATTTTATAAACAGAATCTTTCTTCAGATTTCTACATTAAATTCATTACATTATTATACTGTACATCTTTTGGGAAGCAACTAGATGTTCTCACAAGATTCTAAAATATTGAATATTAAAATTAATAGCGCTTAAAAAACTTCTTGGATAATGACTAATGCATAATTATACTGCTCCAGTGGAGAGCAATAATACTTACTCTGTCCACTAGAAGCTATGGCATAGCAGCCACAATGACCACTATGCCCAAGCTATAGCATGGCTGCCACAATGACCACTATGCCCAAGCCATAGCACGGCCACCACAATGACCACTATGCCCAAGCCATAGCATGGCCTTCACAACGACCACTATGCCCAAGCCATAGCATGGCCACCACAATGACCACTATGCCCAAGCCATAGCATGGCCACCACAATGACCACTATGCCCAAGCCATAGCATGGCCACCACAATGACCACTATGCCCAAGCCATAGCATGGCCACCACAATGACCACTATGCCCAAGCCATAGCATGGCCTTCACAATGACCACTATGCCCAAGCCATAGCATGGCCACCACAATGACCACTATGCCCAAGCCATAGCATGGCCACCACAATGACCACTATGCGCAAGCCATAGCATGGCCACCACAATGACCACTATGCCCAAGCCATAGCATGATCGCCACAATGACCAAAATGCTTAGTTTAGAAAGTGTCCAGGATTTACCAAAATCTACAATACATGTACAGCAGACATTTGTACACATTTCAAATTGCATTTCTTAAGCATGTCAAATAATTTTAATCTTTTGAACTTTTTGTTTATCCAGGCTTGCCAAGAAAAATGAAGCTCACTTCCTTAATTTCCTCTGAAACAAGTACTCACATAAGATCCTCTATTCAATTATAGCCAAGCATTTTCATTTTGGCTTGCATGACTGTAAATATGACAGCTGGTATTCAAATGCAACAAGTAATATATCCTTCTACAAATCTCAACCCTTGCCTGGTTCCCTGAGATTCTATTAAAATCCCATTGGTGTGAAGCTGATTTAAAATCCTTTAAAATCACATAAGAAAACCAGTCTGCAAATATCCCATCAAAAGAGATAAATTGACATTTGTGTCAGTACCAACTGCTGATCCAGTCTAATCCCTCATTAAGCCTGCAGTAAAATAACATTAGCTTCATGCATGGAGACTTAACAAACACCACCTTCGTATTATCACAATAAACTGACAGATAAACCTATAATTTGGAATGCCAGTAACGACAAATGACCTAATCAATTTGGCTTTCTGAACCTAAAATGAAAATATCAATGCTGACAGTTGTCTCTGTAATTTAGAATTTTGTCTGTGTTTTATGTCTCCAAATACAAGTTCTGTAATTGCTCGATGGATAGATCAGTCAGTAAAAAATGTTATGGTCAGTATTGTCCACCAACTTATCATAGGAAGAAACTAGAAATACAAAAGCCCAAAAAACAGGCATCAGACTTGACTATAAAAGTTTTATTTTGGAAGCAAGCATTGCTTAAGCATGATTCCATCGGTATTCTAATACAGTCAAATCTGCTCCAACAGCCACTTCTGTAAAACAGCAACCTGTGATAAAACAGTCATCTTTATAAGAGAGCCACATTTTTTAAGAACCAACATAAAATATTTCATATAAAATGAACCTCCATATAACAACAACTTCTATATTACAGCCAGATTTAGCCAGTTCCAAAGATAGCTCTCTGATACAGTTTTGAATGTACCCTCCCTTTCCTTCTAGAAATCAAGACATTCCTTCATTGTTGATTTAAGCTGGATATGCATTGTACATTATTTAAGCATGATGAAATTTGTTTTGTGCTGAAATTAACTTCGTCAAAAAATATAAACAATAGGGATGATGCCCATCGAGCATCGTTAACTACATGAATACAAAGTTTTATCAAATTTCATTTGTCTAACTGGTTTTTGCTAATCTTGCTAAGTTAAAACAAGGTCTGTTTTATGTCAAAAAATGTAATAAAAATACATCCAATAAAATGGAAAATAAATTATTAAAATGGCCTGAAAATCTAATCATGTCATCTATATATTAATACAAATATGCATTCCAAATATCAATGATCAACCGAAACCCTAATAAGCTTTTGGGACTCACTTTCAGATGGACAACATCAAACCAACAATTCTCCTTCCTTTGGTGATGAGAAATAATAAACAAAGAACAAGAGCCCATCAATGGAACTGATGCTCAATTGACCAAAAACAATTTCCAAGAAATCAAAACACGACTATTTCTTCCTTTTAACTGCTGACAATATCAAGATTTTCAAATCAGCTGCTGTGATGGATAAACTGAGAGTCAAATTGGCTGCTGTGATGGATAAACTGGGTGTCAAATTGGCTGCTGTGATGGATAAACTGGGAGTCAAATTGGCTGCTGTGATGGATAAACTGGGAGTCAAATCAGCTGCTGTGATGGATAAACTGAGAGTCAAATTGGCTGCTGTGATGGATAAACTGGGAGTCAAATTGGCTGCTGTGATGGATAAACTGGGAGTCAAATTGGCTGCTGTGATGGATAAACTGGGAGTCAAATTGGCTGCTGTGATGGATATACTGGGAGTCAAATTGGCTGCTGTGATGGATAAACTGGGAGTCAAATTGGCTGCTGTGATGGATATACTGGGAGTCAAATTGGCTGCTGTGATGGAAAAACTGGGAGTCAAATTGGCTGCTGTGATGGATAAACTGGGTGTCAAATTGGCTGCTGTGATGGATAAACTGGGAGTCAAATTGGCTGCTGTGATGGATAAACTGGGAGTCAAATCAGCTGCTGTGATGGATAAACTGGGAGTCAAATTGGCTGCTGTGATGGATAAACTGGGAGTCAAATTGGCTGCTGTGATGGATAAACTGGGAGTCAAATTGGCTGCTGTGATGGATAAACTGGGAGTCAAATTGGCACTATTTTCATTCAAATCAACAATACCTCATTTGCAATTAATAAGACACCACAAGATGTCTTCTGATGAAAATCCCATGTTTATATGATTTTCTGTTTTGAAGAAGTAAGATTTTCAAGATGGCTTCCATGGTGACCATATTGGACTAGCACCTTTTCCATTAAAACCAACTAGAGATAAGAAGTCTTTTGGTGAAAGCACAATGCCAATATGACCAGCCATCCAGAATTATGAAAACATGATTTTCAAAATGACCACTGTCACAACCATATTGGACATCAGATCAGCACCATTTTCATTTATAACCAAGCAGTATTTCAGTGACAACACATGCTGGTATAACCATTTATTTAGAAGTAATGAAAAAAAGATTTTAAAGAAGGCCACTGTGGTGTCCATACCACATGTCTGAGCAGTACCATTTTCATTTAGGATGTCATGTAACAAAATCCCTATGTTGATACAGCCATCCATTCATCAGGTGTAGCAATAACAAGATTTTCAAGATGGCCAATGCAATGGCCATATTGAACGTGCAAGTGCTACCATTTTCACTAGAACCAACAAGACATCGTAAGTAGTCTTCTGGTTGAAACCCCATGACAATATTACTTTCCTTCAGGAAGAGCAGTGTTACAAGATTTTCAAGATGGCCGCTGTAGCAGTTATATTGGACATCCGATTGGCACAATTTTCATTTAGGACTAACTAGAAATCACACAAAGTCTTGTAATGAACACGTTATGTTGATAAGACCATCTATTCAGGAGGGTTGGTTTTGTAGTTCAATGCCATTTTTCCGCACATGATACAGTATATATGGTGGAGTAAGAACTCAGAAAACCCTATTAAGAACCGCTGACACACAGGAAACTACAGGCAAGCTTTTGCACAAACCAATGTTGGCTGAGTCAAGACTTTAATCCACATGGAAGGAGATGAGATGTAGTAATCTGTGATGATGAGTGGATGATGAGTGGCTGTGTAATGAGTGGAACATGAGTGGATGTGTGATGATGAGTGGATGTCTGAAGATGAGTGGATGTCTGAAGATTAGTGGAAGATGAGTGTATGTGTGATGATGAGTGGAAGATGACTGGATGTGTGATGATGAGTGGATGTGTGAATATGAGTGGATGTGTGAAGATGAGTGGATGTGTTATGATGAGTGTATGTGTGAAGATGAGTGGATGTGTGAAGATGAGTAGATGATAAAACTCATGATTTCTTTCCAACGAAGAAAACTACATTCACCAGAGAATTTCATAACAAGTGGTGCCAATGTTGGTTTTCATATTACCTAATAAAATTTCTACTACTCACCAGGGACAGAATAGTAAAATACAAAATAATCTACTTCTAAATTCATGATATGCCAATTTTCATGGTTCAACATTCTTTTGGGTACTACTAATTGATTGAAGCTGTCCAGTCTAAAGTCGGGGATTGCTATGAGCAAACCAAATAATTTGCTGATACAGAACTTGGGATTCGATTTTTGCTAATCATAAAGTTATGATGTATAAGCAGTACCAGACCTGTATCATAGTTTCAATGAATTTAAATGTTTTGTGCATGGTTTTCATGTTATCTTTAAAATGTTAGATGAATTCCTGAGTGTTTCCAAAATTGGTAAATTCAGGGTTTTGGTATGTAATGTTAACATGAGAATCTTGTCTTCTTGTCATGGTCTGCAATAGTCAGGCTGGAATGAACCCAGATGTTTGCCAAAAACTTGAGAATTTTAAGTGGGTGGGGATTACACAAGCCAGCTTGATGAGATATGTCGCCCACTGAATCCCATGTCTGGTCCCATCCTGCATACAAAACAGAAGGAGCTGAAATACACAATCAATGAAACCAAGGAGCATTTAACATGCGGGCAGTCAAAGGTAATCACATTAATGGAAATACAAATTGAACTAGCTGTCTACATCTCCACATCAGCTGCTGGAAATTAAACCAGCCATGACTCCAAATATTCAATCCCTCCCATTCAGCATTCACCAGCCAATGCTAAGTATTGCCAATCAGTTTTACATCAGTAAAAACCCAGCAATTATTAACAACTCATGTAACAGGTCTAAGTATTGGCAGTCAGCCAAATATCAGTACAATCGCAGAAATTATCATCAATTTATGTAAGTCTAATTTTTATATTACACATCCTGCTATTGCAACAGCCATATTTGGTCAAATCTGAAGTTCCAGGATTAACTTTTTCAAACAAAGTTAAATGAAATGTAAAAATAAAAGACACTTATATGACTCCACCACCTGTCCATTGGTGCATATGATTCTGTATCCATCGTCTAACTCAAAAAATATTACTGGCTTTTGTTTCACTCAATAAACTGCTTTTTAGAACTGTAAAATATATATACTGGCCTTCGCTTTGCCTTGGCAATCATATTTCTCAGCTTAGTAAAACAATGCACTGAAGTCAACAAGAGCCCATAACTGTCACAACTGTAACAATCACAACTGTATCAAATTTGCCTATCATCTATCAATTTCCTCTGCAAATCTGCCAATCATCTATCAGTTTCGATTTCCTTGCAGTGTATAGTATACAGTAATGTCATAAATTCCCTTAAAAATATCACTGATTAGGTGTATGCTACATAAAAGTGATCGTTAGGACAGGTTTGACTGTACCTTTACAAGAAATGCACTCCACAAAAGTATGATGCTTTGTACCAAGAATAAGTAAAAACAACTCTGATAATCCACAATTTGCATTCATATCAAACATTATTCCTGAATACATCTACATATCTGGATGATTTTAGAACATTTACTGCATCATAAACATTGCATGTTGAATACTTCTGACACTGTTGTTGTGGGTTTAATGCCATTTTCAGCACACAATAGGCAAAACCTCTATAAAAACCAGTGACAAGCTTTCTCATATACCTACACTGGCTGAGCCTGAGACTGAAGCCCATGCAGACAGGTGAGTGACATTGTTGTAAATGTACAGAAAAATGTCTGACAAAGATAATATTAAAGTCAATTTAAGTAAAAAACTAAATTTTTGCAAAACAGATATACCTTAACTGCATACCAAAAAGTCTCAATTTAAAAATGTTTTTACAAATGTAGGAAATTGTAAATATTGCAAACATTGCATGAATATATAATCAGGTCTTCCACACATGCATACCAAGATACATACCAAGTTTCATTTATTTCATTCAAGCTGCTATCACTCAAATGTGCTGGCAAGGTTTTCATAAATAAAAAGTTCAAAACATTTAAATATGTGTTTAAAAATATAATTAAAATTTCTTGTATATCCTGAAATTTAATAATATTATCTATATTTGAATGCAAGTAAGTTTATCAGATTTCATTTTTCTACCTCTATGCTAACAAGGTTTGTATCAAATTAGTAAAATTTCAAAAAGCTTTAAAACTACAAATACCCAAATAAAATTTCATCGTCTACCTCAAGTGGCTTTCCCTAATCATGTGAACAATGTTTAGTCTAAAAAGCTGAAGTCAAAAAAATGTTCCAAATGCTTAGAAGAAATTGGCAAAGAGCATTCCTGCCAAATCACAATGCAACACATGAAAAATATGATCATGAATTCCAATACCATCATTTTATATAAACATGATTTCAAGTAAATCTTATGAAGAAAAAAGAGAGAAAGAGACCTAAAATGTTCCAAAATCTGTAGAAGAAACGGGCAAAGAACATTCCTGCCAGATCACATGGCACATGAAAAATATGACCTTTAATTCCAAACCGTCCAATCCTGTCATGTTTATAAAAACATGATTTCCAATAAATCTTAAGAAGAAAAGAGAGAAAGAGATCTTTCGTCGCACTGTGATATATATCCATGACTTTTAGCCTTAACAAACAATAATCACAACATGCTTAGATTCATGCTAAATGTTCCCTATCATCCCTGCACAGTTTATATGGTTAACTGTCACAGAGGCAATTAAAATGTAAAGGCACTCTGAGGACTGACAATAACAAATGTGATTTTGTGCTTGCTATTTTAGCACTGCAATTGGAAAGCCCATTAGGCTAATTTGCATAGGTATTGTTGTGGGAGTGCCCATTAGGCTAATTTGCATAGGTAAAGTACACTAGGTGGGAACAACCCAATTCATTTTAAGTTTGGAAAATTGGAGACAGCTGCTGAAAAAAAATAAAACTTCTTACACTTAGTTGCCTTGAATGAAAATATTTAAATCTGGTATTGGTTTGGTTTGGTGCCTTATGGCACAGCAACACAATTTGGTTATTCAGTGCTGAGGCAATTGGAGTAAAGTGCCTTGCCCAGTACACAACACAGTAGCTGACCCAGGCTGGTCTGATGGTAGGATTCAGACCCAAACCCTTTAGGTCATGAATCCAGAACAGTAACCACTGAGCCAATGTGGCTCCATGAAAATATTTACGCCATCTTTGTTAAAGAACGATGGTCAGTATATAATCGCAGCGATGTTTCCATAGAGCTGGATTTTACTCCATACATAAATGTTTTATGTGAGCATTATTGTACTCAGAATGTGAAAGCTAGTAGCATGGAAGTGTGATTCATTTTTCTGGACAAAAACAAATGTCAAAGCACAGCTATGATTCTGGGAACAATGAGGTGCAAAGTGAGCAAGGCCCAGCAAACTAAACTTCAGAGCTCCTGATTGACAGAGACTGACTTTGTGAAGCTCAGCAGTATGAAAAAGCATTTCATACATTTCAGAGATAATGCAAACACCCTAATGATATTGATCATTAAAGAGTAATGTATATGACATCCATCAATGAAGCAACACCATCCTGCATTGGGGCTGATGTAGAAAGAGCATTTTCAATGCTCAGAAAAATCAAACAATATCTTTTGGGAAGTCCAAACAACAGCAATGAAATAACCAATAAAAGTTGGTAACAAGTTAATGCCATACTCCACATTCAAACAGATTTTAAAACTGAAACTTTGTGTATTGTTTTATTTAATGTGTTGTTGTGATATTGTGTGTTTCGTATGTGCATGCATGCAAGTATGTGTTTGTGTGTGTGTGGTATGACAATGCTAAATGTATCTGTTAATTTTTGTCTGGTGTGTATTAACTGCTTTAAAGAGGAAAAAATTTCTTCTAATAAAATGTGAAATTTAGTCATTTTCTATCTGAGCATCCAAGTTATTCTCATTGTACAACATCACTTATTTTGAGGCATTCACACTGCACCACATTAGGACCACAAAACATCTGTTTCAGGTCAAAAATCCCCAAAACACCACCTCCATGGTTGGCCCATGTAGGTACATGCAAGTACGATAAATGGCACATTATATTCGCAACCTGCATATAATACACCTCTCTGGAGTTACAACACATGAGCAATGGGGTCCATAAACAATGACCACAACAAAAACACTGGCATGAGATAGCAAGCAGCATGATTTTTGGTAAAATGGCAGTGGACATTGCTGGCAACTTTTGTTTACACATGAAAATTGTAACCTCTTTTGTCGTACATAAATATTCTATATTATTAATAGATGTTGGATCGGAAGAAGTCAAATAAAAATAGTAAATAGGTGACAGACTTTTAATTTAAATCATGTTGACATGCAGTATTAAAAATCTGCTACATCAGCAAACTTTGAGCTCCCTTCTCTCAGTGTCAAATGTGTATCCATCATAAGCAAGACCATCGTAAGCAAACACCAAAGAACTGAAGCTTTATACCTAGAATTACCCATAACACCACACAAACCAAAGACAACAATATGGTTGCTCTGGTGAATTCCTTAAGACAGCAACTTCAAATGTCACCACTTCTTCACTCATTACAAACGTATCAGTGAAAAATATGCAGAACAATCCTCTGATTAGTCAAAAGCAAAGAGGAATTGTCTATGGTGTACAATGTTAATAATAAATATGGCTCTTCAATGCCTGAGTGTTAATGTGATATCGGCACCTACATAGTACTATAATCGACTGGAGACAAGAAACTTGTTAATTAGTCTTTATCATTTGGTTTAAGAACCATTAGTTTTTCAAAAGTTGTTAAAATATAGCCAGCTTAACCATTTGGTATTTAATTAGGTTTTCAAAAAAGCAATCAACAGTACAGCCATGACAGTCTCCTTACTATTTTCACATATGGGTAGATGAGGGCATGTCACATTTATTATGATTACAATGAAAGCCTATTAAAAAACAAATTAAAACACTAATTTCACTTAGCAAAACCTCACTGATCAATATTTCATCATATACCAAGTTCTTTATTTAGAAAATATTTTTGTTAATTTGCATGCACCAATGGCTGACCTCTTTAATCTGTATTCTTTTCATACAGTGTTGCCACCATTTGGCATCTGCCATTTTTACTTTTCAATATTTCATCATAAATTGAGTTATTTATTAGAAAAAAATTTTGCTACTGAAAACAATACAAGTCAAATTGACTTTGGCCTTTCAACATTTGACCTCAAAACCAATAGCTCTCCTTGAACTCTGGTCAAGGTACATGGTCTGGAACTAAAATAATTTATACAAAAACATTTTTTTTAAAATTCTTTGTTAGTGACCTTGACCTTTGATCACAAAGTCATTACGCTTCTTTTAACCAAATGCATAAGTAATCCACAACCAATTTTCTTCCTTCAGTCAAGGTGACCTTCAAAATTCAATAGAGTTTTTCCTTATCCAAATACAAGCCATCTTCAAAATTTTATCCAGATACGTTATGTAAGTGTTACTGTGTGGAAACTATTTTTATTCTTTCAGTCACCAAACTCAACAGGGTTCTACCTTACACTTAGTTCAAGCCATCCACATTTCGTAATTGTAGATTTTGGACAACTCAAGTTATGCTCTAACAACATACCCCAAATCCAAGTCATCCACAAAGTTTGGCCCAGGTATTGTGCAGAAACCATTTTGATATTTTCAGTCACTATAATCAGTGTGATACTTTCTTACATTAAGTACAAGCCACATTTGGTAACTCTAGATACTGGACAACTCAAGTTACTGTGCAGAAATAATTTTTCTTTCTTTGACTTTTTGATGCCAAAAATAATAAATTCAAGCCATGCACACTGTTTGATAGCTGCAGATGATGGACAACTTGGGTTACTGTGCAGAAACCATTGGTCTTCTTTCAAGGAATGACTCTGACTTTTCATCTTTTGAACTGAAATTTGATAGGTTCATCCTTACCCAAGTGCAAGCCATCCACAATGTCTGGTAGCTGTAGATGGTGGTCAATTCAAGTTATTGTGCAGAAACCATTTTTCTTTTGTTCACAGTGACCTTGACCTCTTACCCTTTCTTCCTTGTCCCAAGTACAAGCCATTCAAACAGAGTGGTAACTGTGGAGGGCTGGACAACTCAAATTATTGTTAGTAAACTAAACTGCTAACAAACAGACAACTGAACGGAAAGACATATTAAAATAAATAAACAGACAACTGAACGGACAGACAACATATTAAAATAAATAAAATAAAATCTGTTTCAACATTCCAGCATAACCTCCATCATGAAGAATTCTGAAAGCATGGTTCTCAATGCAACAGGTAGAGAGATGAGTCAACCAAATTATTAATGAAAACATGGAAGAAGACCCCAGAGTTGGATCTTTTTGATGTTTCTTACCTTGTACAGACTGGTTGCCTGGCTCTCTCAGTCTGTACAGCATCAAAGAAAGCTGCATTCCAGAAACGCAGGGACTGCCAGATAGACTGTTCCTTCAAACAGCTGTACAGAAAGGTTTTATATCTTGTCTTCCCATGCTGATCTGAAAGAGTGGGCAAAAAATGTTGTGCATTGTTCTTAGACATTAGTTTTGTGTGTGTTGATAAAGGAAATAGGTAAGAAGGTAGAAAGAGATATATGGTGATAGAGTGAGAGACAGTAGTTGTTGTTGTGGGTTTAACACCATTTCTCAGCACATGATGGGCTATACACAACGGCCAGCATAACTGGTGGAGGAAGAACCTGGGAAAACCCCTGTAAGAACCACTGACCCACAGGAAACTACTGCCAAGTTTTCTCACATACCCACATTGGCCAAGCCCAAGATTCAAACCCACTTGAACTGAGGTGAGATGGCAATGATCGGTAGAGGTGAATACTTTAAACTACTCAGCTACCCAGGACCAAGTGAGAGATCGAAAGATAAGGAAAGGTATGAAGAGAAAGTGAGCATGATCGACAGTAATGGAACAGCTAGCTACATGCTTCATCATCATTCTTTTAATGCTCAGTATGAGCAAGAGAAACACATTTTCAAAACTGAATTTAACGCAAATCATAATCATAATTTAATTTAGCATTTACCAGTAGACAACTGACTAATTCTGAGGACCATAAACAGCGAATAAAAAAAAATTTGATGTGTTTGCAATAATATGTGCATATATATATATATATATATATATATATATATATATATATATATATATATATACACACACACATCCTTCTGAGGTAAGATAATATGAATAGATGATATCTTTACATTATGAAACAATATCGGTATTAGAACCTATATCATGATGGCAGAAAAGTTTCTAGTGAGACTTATCAGCAATATTTAATCTGTATTGTGTTATTGACCTTTGTCCATAACTGAAGGTAGGAGTTTGGGTCTACCTAACTAATGTCAGTTTTTTGTAAAAATTTTATTTGGATCCGAGTTCAGGACATAGGTTTATGCTTCAACGTTTCTGGGCTACCTAATGTTTGACATTTTCTTTACTAAAATTTTACTAAAAGACCAGACTTTTTTTACAACTTAGAATGTTCTGGAAATGAACTTTTGTCCCTCATCATGATCTTTTTATTGCCTCTTAGGTTTTTATATTAAGGTTCTTTACATCTGAACTATTTTAACATCTGTAGTGGAATCAGTCTTTTAGCCGTGTTCAGTTATGACTTGAGAAGATTTATTTATTTAAATTATACATTGGAATTACAAAGTGCTCATTGGTAATTTTGAACTAAATCAATATTTTAGAATTATAGTGAATTTATTTACAGACATTCTGGATTATATCATTGTGATACATCAAGGCTGTTAGCACATATACACATTCAAGGTTACTGGTACATCAGCACTTTCAAGATTGCAATTCATTTGGAACACCACTGAAACTGATTCTGAACACTCTATGCTTTTGGACTTGTGATAGAACTTAGGGCTGTTTGGGATTTAATTCACAATACTGCAGGTTCCTTTTAGACAACTTCTGAATAGCACCATACCTGCAGAGCACAATGATACACAATCACTACAATGAAGATATTAATTTTCAACATAAGATATTCAGGAAAATTGATCAATTCAATTAAAACACAAAATATCCAAACTGAGACAAAAGTATTTTATTTGTGTCTTTCCAGATATTAAGGTCACGGTAAGTAATAAATAATGTAAATGCTGTTGTTTATTAAAAAAACAACAAAAAACTTTAAACTGAAAAAGCAGTTTATTAATTTTAGTGAAGTCTGAGCTACACAATCGCTATGCATTATCATCTTACTGTGTTTCAACACAATCAGCAGACTGAACAGAAACTGTCACTGGTTTGGTTTGCTTTTGTGGTGTATAACACTATTTTTCAACATGATGATAGGCTGTAACGGTGGTCAGTTATTTTTGGTGGAGAAAGAACACAGGAAGAACAACTGACCTACATGAAGGAACTGACAAGCTTTCTCACACACCCACATTGGTTGAGCCAAAACTCAAATTCATGCTGACAGAGATGAGATGTGTGAGTGATGTCTAAACATGAGCATTTAGCCACCTGGGATCTCACAAGCAAAGACTACTGAAGGCTACATTAAAACAATCTGAGAAATGTTGCTTCTTTTATTCAAATTCTCTTATTCAAGTACTGAGTATGCCCCTTCACATTGTGTGTCCTCCTTTTCATACTGACTGAACAGTCACCTAATCAGTACTTGACATACAAGTGACCACTGGTCAAGAGGCACGTGTGAGAACATGAAGCACAAGTAGTCAAATTATTTGACATGTGTTATAAATATGACTGAAACTTCATGCTGACATGGTTGGTATTCAGTAGGGTGAATACTAAACATTTTGAGCATCGCAATCTGAATCTCTTTCTTCTGACGGGTCTTGGCTGGCTGAGTTGTCAAAAGGCACTTGCCTTCACAGACCAACTGCACATGCTTAAAATGGAGACAGTGAGACTGTCTCAGTCGATGATGCCTTCTCTGTGCCTATTACAAGGGAATCATGGTACATGTATTTTGAGTTAATTTTACATGTTGCACATTACTCAGCATGCCTATTACAAGGAAATTATGTTATCTTCAATTAAGTTTTACACTTTGTTGTATATTACTCAGTACTCAGCATGCATATTACAAGGAAATGATGCTATCTTGAATTACTTTTTACACTTTGTTGTATATTACTCAGCCATTATTCAGTATGTCTATTACAAGTGAATTTTGTTATCCTGAATTACTTTTTACACTCTGTTGTACTTTAATCAGCATGCCTATTACAAGGAAATTATCTTATCTTGAATTACTTTTTACATTTTGTTGTACATTACTCAGCATGTCTATTACAAGGAAATTATTTTATCTTGAATTACTTTTTTCAATCTGCTATACTCAGCCATTACTCAGCATAAAATTAAATTAACAAAATACAAACAAAAAGTAGCCATACTTACTTTCATGGTAGAAAGTGAAGCACATGTTCATCAAGGACTTGGCCGGGGAGAAATCCTCCGCTTCATTGCACTCAAACAGAACGATGGCAAAATACTGCACTAAGCGAAAAAATATTGACTCCTCTACCTTTCTTGTGCGAACCCTCTGTAATCAGGACAATTTAAAATTTAATGCATTCGGTATTATCAAGTGATAAACCTCAGTTTATAATATTCATCAATTCAGTTCTACAAAACAGACAAATTGGTTAAAAGTGCATTGGTTGAATTTTCAAAGATGTTTCTTTAAATCTGCCATCCATTACAAGGTCCACAGCAAGTTTTAAAGAAAAAAGAATATGTTTAGTTTATCATAATCATTAAACTCCAAACTAAATTAACTTGGATGCCTTGCCATCATAAATCCCCATGGGTTTTCTTATTTACTGCTATTATGATCCAGAAACAATTAATCAAAATCTGTCATGTATATATGATGTGATGTGTTTTCCTGCTACAGTGTATATTAAATATAACATGGACCAAAACCCAGGGACCATTACCCATGGACTGTTACCCAAAGACTATTACCCAAAACCGGTCTTCTGTGTGATGTGTTTTCCTACTATGTTTACATATAGCATGGATCATTACCCAAAAACTGTTTTATATGTGATAAGTCTTCCAGTCACATGTATGTCTGCATGTAGCACAGTCTGTTAAACATGAACCATTACCTGAAATCTGTTTTATATGTGATGTGTCTTTGTGCTAATTATGTCCGTGTGTAACAAAGCCTGTTACACACTGAACATTACCCAAAATCTGTTTTATATGTGATGTGTCTTTGTGCTGCATGTATGTCTACATATAGCTGGGACCAGTGTATGTGATGTGTCTTTGTGCTGCATGTA